>WURT03047271.1:0-14453 GCA_009936505.3 Holothuria glaberrima
ACATACATACATACATACATACATACATACACGCATACATACATACATACATACATACATACATACATACATACACACACATACACACACAAGTGGACTTCACATACAATCTGAGGACCTCTTTGTTATTTCCTTTGTTTTCTTCCTTAACCCTAATTTTAACAATAGACTGTCTATTGTTAAACTTCCGAGGACTTGAGAAATCTACTAAATTTCCTTCTAAGGACCTGAAATCTATTGTTTAGGTTGTCAATCTGAATGCCAAACAAACTCACACACACCCACGCACATACATATACACATACATGTAATTGGCGTCAATTGGGAACACACGTTTATAACAGTGAAAATGTGGATATCCCCACTTGGAGTGTATCCACACTTGACTTGGGAAAAAAGCTCGTGTCCAAGATTAACACGTATTACAAGCATACACACACTCATTCACCAACACATGATGTGTTTCTTAATGATTGGCTCACAACATGGAAAATGGGGAAACGCCAAATTGTTTCAAACTTACTGGGGCACATCTTTCAAAGGTGTGAATCCAATTTCATGGCAAATTTAAAATTTGCATTTGGAGATACCCCCACTTGCAGGTGAATCCACATTTGCCCGAAGAAAAAAAACGCTCACGTCCCCGATTTACACCAATTACATACGCTCATTCACTCACACGCACAAACATGCACACGAGATCGCCTTCTCATAAATTCCTTGCCTGACTTCGGCAAGTAATCAAATATGAAAGACTGTAGGAACAAAACAAGGAAAAGCCAATTTTAGAGGAATTCAATCTTACCTTTCCAAACACAAGGTCAATGACCCCTTTTAGTCTTTCCTCTGAGTTGATTGGTAGCTTCATGGTCTGATTCATCAATTTCTGGAAATTCTGAGGGGTCACTTTGTTGAGAATACCTCTAAACCTTTTAAGTAATTCCTGGGAAATAGGAAAAATACCACTAATTTTATTTTCCACGTGGTTTCCTGGTCATACATTTGTTTGCAAACTTAGTAATTTGAATATAGTCTTAATTTATGATTCCTTCAGCATTTACTTTAGGTAATAAAAATTTCCAGCCATCTTTTCACATATGCCGAAATTTTTGCAAAAGTTATTTGTTACCCATTGAAAAGAGGCATGTATGTTCATTTGAAACATGCCTTTACCCCCTACTTATGAACAGTGGCAAAGATTTGTGTGAAAATGTGGGGAATAATGAGCCCTTGAGGTAAAAGTTACCATCTTGCGATGGGTGTGAGAGGTGGGTGCACATCAGGTGTACCTACACTATATCTGATGCTCTCTATGATAGACTGGTTGAGGAAGGGTCTGAAGTGGACTTCGTCTGCAATTGTTGCAGTTTCCAATACCTTCCTTTTGCTGATTCCTTTGATCTCCCGGATAGTAATCATGCCGACCTTGATCTTCCCTCTACTAGTGCCACCGAAATTACCAAACCACATGAAGCCCACGATGATCAGTTTCAATGTTTTTTCTCAAAAAGGTCTTCATTTCATTCATCTTAAAGTTCGGTCTCTGACACCCAAGTTATCAGAGCTTAAAATATTAGCTGGTAGATCTAAGGCCACCATCATTGCTCTCAGTGAAACCTGGCTTGATGACTCCGTCACCGATGCTGAAATTTGTATTGAGGTCTACAGTGTGCTCCGTTGTGACAGAACAGGAACGCGGGAGGTGTTTGTCTCTATATCAAGAACGAAATCGCATTTAATCCACGTCCTGATCCTGATCTTAAAAAAGCTGGGGCACGTTTAAAATAGGTATTCGACCACTCTAAACAGTCGTACTCATAATATACTCATAAGATATTGTGTACTGCTCTTATTCAATGCTATTTCGATTATTGTTGTTCCTCCTGGTTCTCTGCTCTCTCCAAGCAGTACAAAAATAAGCTTCAAATAATGCAAACAATATTGTTAGGTTCATTTTAGATATGAGTCCGCGCACTCATATAGGGCAAAGTGAATTGAACAAAGTTGGTTTTTTATCTGTTTGCTATAGGGTGCAACAACTTAAACTTAATTTGGTTTTTAAGATTTTTTACGACATTTGTCCCGATTATCTTAAATCAAATTTTTTCAGATTGAGGGATGCTATGAGGGATCCTATGATCGTTCCTTTTTCTTCACAGGTATTCAACTTTGGAACTCCCTTCCCTATGCGATAAAGCGGATTGAAAATGTTTCCCGCTTTAAATTGTACGTCAAGAATCATGTTGTCAACAAATCACTTTTAACGGAGCAATGTCTCTAATTCATTCTTTGACTGACTGCCGGCGTCTTTCATCTAGTGCAATATTTCTACATTTTTTCCTTCCTGGCGTATTTGTTTCTTGTTCCGTCTAATTTAGGAACCCCAATGGAATTAAGCTTTTCTTAGGCCTTTTCGGTTATCCCTGGTACTCTGTTTGTTACTTCTTTCTCTTGTCTTTTATGTATTATTATTATTTTTTGTCTGTTTGCCTGGGGTGCTTTTCTTGTATGTCTTTTATTTTTTTTTTTTTCGTGTTTAGTATTTTATGTACCAAACAAATCAATCAATCAAAAAACCTTGTGAAAAATGAAGGTCAATGAGAGCATTTCCAAAATGTGGGGGATATATCTCCTTCTCTCCCCACCCCACCCCACCCCTTCCAAAATTCTGTCTAGGCTCATGTCACCCCTGCATAATGGCTCTTCACCAGGAAGCTTTACCGGACTAGATACAAAGAGAGGAAAGCCACATCTTTCCAAATACCTCAACAGTCAATTCCCTCCTCCTCGCTACTACCCCTGTTACCAAACTACACCTTAATCCTTAACTCATCCCCTTCCTGATCTTTCCTAAGGAAAGGAGAATGCACACATCTGTTGCTATGCTTATTTACTACCATGATTTTAACTTCCACTCCTTCACATTCTTACTTCATCTTCACTTGTGTTTTTCTCATCCTTCCTTTTCAAGCAATTTGGTTTCCAAGGTTTCTCTGTTCTCTTCAGTTTATCTTCTGTATACGGTCTGGATGTGATTTTCCGTTCATTTGGTTGGCTTTTTGCACCAGACAGGGCTTGTTGGTTCTACAGATACATAAAAAACCAGAATGCAAAAATGCATTGAGGTTTCGATGACATATGTTCCATTCCAGATAATGCCATCAGAGGTCAAAAAGCAAAATACCCCAAGAATTCCCAAGATCATCCCATGGGATCACTAGGGGTCAAAAAATAGTCTCATTCTTTCAATCACTGGTCAAATGCTATCTTGATGTGTTGTTAAAATAGTTTTTTGTTCATATTGATCTTGGGAATTGTTGGAAAATTTTGCGGTTTAATTAACCTTTGGTAATCTTAAATGATGATCTTGGGAATTTTCGGGAAATTTTGCTTTTTGACCTCTGGTGATCCCATGGGACGATCTTGGAAATTCTTGGGGAATTTTGCTTTTAGACCTCTGATGACCCATATGACGATCTTGAGAATTTTTGGGAAATTTGATTTTTGACCTCTGGTGACCCTAGATGACCATTGACCTCCACCAGAGACAAAAGGGATCTTCCTCTGACTATAAGGCATCCACGTAACAAGTATGAAATCTATCAACACTCTCTATCTTAAGAAGTTGTGTTAAGGAGGTATTCAGACCCTGACCCCTGATAACCTTTGATTTCCACCAAAGACAACATGGTTCTTCTCCTTCCATAAGGCATTCACCTACCAAGTTTAAAATGTATCCAAGCTTCCTACCTTGAGATATCATGTGAACAAGGTGTTCACAGTTTAACCTTCGGTGACCTCAGATGACCTTTGGCCTTCACCAACTATATCGTTCTCCTTCTCCCCATAAGACATCCACTTACCAAATATAAATTTCTGAAAGCTTCCAACCCAGAGATATCGTGTTAAGGTTTTCAAAGTTTGACCCCAGGTGACCCCAAATGACTTTTGACCCAATAAGAATTTTTATCCCATAAGGCATCCACATATCAAATAGAATGTCTATCCAGGTTTTGTATCTTGAGATATCGTATTAACGAGGTCCTCAGAGTAAACCCTTGGTGACCCCAGATGACCCTTGACCTTCCACAAAGACAATATGCTTCTTGTTCTCCCCTTAAGACATAAGCATGCCAAATATGAAATCTATTCAAGCTTGTAACCTCGAGATATCGTGTTAACAAGGCTGTCAGAGTTTGACCCCAGTGATCCTAGATGAAGTTTGACCTCCACCAAAAAAGGGTTCTGATTCTTACTATAACACATCCACATACTAAGTATAAAATCTATTTAAGCTTCCTACTTTGAGATATCGTCATACCAAGGTTGTGAGAGTTGGACCCCAGTGACCCCAGATGACCTTTGACTTCTGCCAATTCAACAGAGATTTCCATAGGGCATCCATATACCAAGTATGAAATCTACCCAAGATTCCTACATTAAGATATCGTGTAACCAGGTTTTCAGAGTTGACCTTCGGTGACCCCAGATGACTTTGACCACCATCAAACACAAATGGTCCTTCCGCTCAATATGGGACATCTATGTACCAAGTTTGAGAACTGTCAGAGTTTCGCTTCTTGAGATTTTGTTATTGAGGTAAGCGTCACAAACACACACCTTCATACACGCACATGCACACGCCATCTCAACTGCATAGTTTTCTCTTTCGAAACCAAAAATGAAGCCTTTGGTACAAATTTTCCAAAATCACACACTGACTCAATAACTAACATGTCAGCATCACTGTGACTGAAACCGGGGTGTACTGGTCTATCCTCGAAACGTTTATTCACCCATCGTTCCACACACCGAATCATGTGGATGCTAACGCGCGTCAGCTGGCACATCATTGCAAACACCTGTGCTACGATACTGGAACAACGCGTGTGACCAGTGAATAGATTGTGAATGTGCGTCGCTGCTCGATAACTGCTTAGCATTTGCAATAACACCGTCGCCGAACAGTATGAACTGTCCATACATGTGCATAGCTGTTCTGTACAGCGCGCCGAACGTGTTCTTTGTGCACAAAAAATAGAACTGAGACTTATGTAGGAAGCGTGCATATTGGCCAATGATGTGCCTCGAGGCTCAAATCCTCTAACACGGTCCCTGCCTTGTTCTATGTATGTTGCAAATTTGTGATGTAAGCCTTTTCATGATGTTGCTAAGAGAACTCTCGGGGTTATATTAGTTCCACATCTAGATACAAGTCCTTATATAGCGCAGTGTTTTTGCCGCCAATTGCGTCATAAAAGTCAGGTGACCTGTTGCAGCATTATTCGAAATTGGATTTTTGTAAGTTGTTCTTCAGATTCCATTTATGCCGAAATACACAGGTTTTAATTGTGTGTGAAATATGTATACAATGCTGTTTCCAATCTTGCAATACACAAAAGTTATTTTGGTCATGTCATGCCCACTTTAACATTAAAAAAGCAACAGTCTGCGCTAGGTTAGAAATCCTGACAGCTAACAAACTTGTAATTACCTATTCATCATATTTATTGTCTTGCTGAGAACAATACCACATGTAGGAAATATGAAACAAACATATGCACGGCTAAGTAAGTTGCCTTGATGGAGAGAGTGTACGTACTAACTTGCATTTGAAAGACCTGTTCCTCATAAAATCCAGTTGGACCTCTGGTTATTCAAATTTACTTCTTTCTCATATGAGAGTAAAAGGTTTTAAAGGGGCTCATTGGGTTGATATCAATCATTTTGTGACGCGATTGAAGGAAATCATTGCATGTTAATGCTTCTGATTAGCCTCATTACTCAAGTATCATTTCCTATGGTCACAGAAAATGTGAGAAGTTATAGTTTCTGTGGACAGGGGTTGCATATGATTAATCCCCAAGAGTAAAAAGTGTCTGGCCAATTCTTACAATTTGTAAGAAATGATTTTAATCATTAGTTACCCTGTCATTGCCTTTTCAGTTGTGTGTCAGATGTGCAGAATCTCTTTGATTTGACCATTTATCATAAAGATGTGAGTAAATCTCAACAGGTGTGAAAAAATAATGAATCTTGTTAACCAACTCAATTAGCCCCTTTAATCAGAAATTTAAAATTGGGTTTGTGGTACTGATTCAAAAAATCTCTCAATTCAGGAAGTCACCCCCTTCAAGTCTTTGATCCGTTCGGCTGTCGAACAGTGGTGCAAAGCAAGGATCCTCCATCCAACCCAGTGTTTTTAAAATAGCTAGGCTAAAGACTGGGTGACACACTCATCTGTTAGATGGGGAAACTCTATGCTACTGTCTTTTTACCCTTCGAGCTTTAGTCAAAAATGGGGAGATTGTCCAAAATCAACCTGGTATGGTCCTCAATGAAACCGAGGGTTTCCTGATCCTATGTAAATTTAACTTGTGCTTTTCTGAATGACATAACAAATGCTCAAACCTGTTCCACATCAGATCCAACACTGCTTCTCTTTACTAATTTAACATCACCTGTCAGCTCGGCAAGATGTTCCTTGACTTCCCGCAACTCTGATGGTACAGACTGCTTGAAATCTTCCTTGTCTTCTCGTTGTTTTAATTCTGATGGATCCATTCCTAAACACTATGGTAGCTTTGCTATTTAGTGAGATATTTCCTGAAATTATTGAATTAAATTGAAAGAAGGTTGCATTCCAGCATGATCAATACGATAACTTTTTCATCATCGTGACGGTTATTATAGCAAGACCACTGGACTTTGACTGGTCACTTCCTCTGGTGGCTAGGCTTACCAAATGTCGCAGAATACAGATTAAGATTAGGATGTGGATAAGGCTCAGGTAGGACTTGGGCTTGGCTTAGGATTATCGTTTGGGACACAATTAAGCTTAGAGTTAGAATCTTTGGGATAGTGGACCTTTGATCTAGTAAACCTTCGATTTAATGAACCCTGCCACAAAACATATCCTAATGTCAGTTTTCTTAAGTTAGCTTTCATCACACACACACACACAAATGTCTACAGTTTGCACTTACTGTGCAAATGACGAGGGAATCTATCAGTGAGCTTGCTAACTCACAGTGAACAAATTCTACGGCCCTATGTAGACCGACTGCACGGTAAAGTGGTTAGAGCATCCGACTTGCAGCCGGAAGGTCGGGGGTTCGAATCCTGGCCGGGTCATACCGAAGACTTTAAGTATGGAGCCTACTGCCATTGTGCTTGGTGCTCAGCATAAGCATTGGAGTAGGGAAAGCAAGCCAGTGAGCCACAACTGGAAAAAAGGCCGTGGCCGGCCCGACTTTAACCATTTGGTTACAAACCAAGCCATAAAACCTCATCTAACTAACTAACTAACCTATGTGAGCGTAGCCTCACTATGATTGATGCCCCAAGTAGGAACAAAGGACTGATTATTTTCATGACCACCCTTGAGGTACTAAGAAAGGTTCAGGTGCTTATTTTTCCAAAAATTGCAGCACAACAACGTGCTATTTTTATTTTATTAACATATCCTTTTAATGGTTAAACTGATGTAACATTATGTTCTGTGACGTGGATGAAATTCCATGTCGAAGGTCTTTGACCAGTGAAATTGTACGATGTCACAGAAATGAAATCTGAATTCTAGCCATTCCTCTTACCAGAAGCAGATGTCGGTCAAGCTGATCATCATGAAATCTACTGAACCTTCCATGTAGTGATCCTTCATTTTAAAGGGCATCTCCCATTTTTTTTATTTTTTTACATATGTCATCAGGGTAAATGTTTTGGGTTTCTGCGTTGTTAGAAGGTCAAGCATGAATATTTGTACCAACGGCACAACGGCACGTAGCATAGAACTAGGAAGGCGTTTTAAGCCATACAAGGCTTAACAAAAGAATTCAGCAGTCGGCCAGTAAGAGGGTGACAGTCGAAGTGGTAATGCCAAAATTGTATTGCGGCGCACTACAATAATAAGCATATGCGAAAAGTGTGAGAGATGTGCTGCGAAAAAAACGTGTATTTTGAAACCAACTCTATTCCACTTTATAAAGTTTAGGCTAATTCACTCTTCGGTGGGACAGTTCCACTCCCTCGTCCCAACCCGGAATCAACCCCACCCCAACCCGGAATCAATCCCACCCCAACCCGGAATCTATCCACATTCTAACCGTGAATCTAATGGAATTAACACAGTGCCCACCGAGTTTCGTGCTTAGTGTTATAGATAGGCATATACATGTGGTAGTGCAATTCGGTCCCATGCTGTGCTGTGTATATAGCCAGGGGTGACGCCAGGTGGGGCAGGGGCACATGCCCCCTCCCCTCGGGGAAGTTTTACAGTTTCGTCGGGGAGCCTGAGTCGATACGATAAAGTATGCAGTCCATGACGGCGACTAGCCTTCCCAGCGGTTAACCTGGTTTTGATCTCAAGAGGACATTTTCTCTAATAAGAATCCTAAATTTTCGGCGCGCTACACGCGCTGTAGAGTCACTCCACTTTCGTAAATAGTTCCATTTCACATAGCTAGATATCACAAGTCCTGTCCACCTCACCATGTAACATTTAGGCAGAGCACACAGTTTATGTAGAGGTCGTAAATTTCATCCAAAGCTTAGTTGTTGTTCTCTTGTGTGTCATACGGTACGGTCATTTGTTGGGCCATGAGCGACTCAGAGCAGTTTGGCTATTCCATAGGATAGTCCAGATGGTTTCGATAAAATGTATGTTATTCCAGATATGGTCTACATCTCCTGAAGTTTTTTTCTTTTTGTTTTTTAATGATTACATGTTTATTTTGCAAGCCTACTAAAATTTTTCCCCCGCCTCGGGGGTTCTTTGCAATTTCACGTTTCAGATTCAAAAGAGTGGACAACTCAGTGGACAACTCAGCTCCTAAAGTATTAAGTGATATTTTGAAAATGTGCCCTGCAATGGCATATAGGACAGTTTGTCTCCTTTCCATCCCCTTCTCACCACCCTTAGACATAGGGACTGTCGGAACTTGGGTCTCTGGCATGGTCCAGCCCCTTGTCGGGAAACTGTCGGCACCCATGGTCGGTTTACTTATTTTGGCTTTCAAGAGTGTCATTTTTTCTATAAAACCGCCCAAAATCGGTACGTTTTGACCACTCTTCTTTAGTTCTGTTACTTAAAGCAAAATACATGACAAACCCTTTCCATCTTTTCAAATGACTTAATATGTAGAATACATACAGACAGACAATGTTTATAAAGCGTTAACTCCAAAAGATCAAAGCGCTGAAAAGAAAAACAAAAAAATAAAATAAAGATAAAGTAGCCTACAGTTAGAACAGGTGAGACGTGAGGAGCTTTTTAAAAGGAGTGACTGTTTGAGCTTCCCTGATACTTTGCGGGATTGTGTTCCAGAGTGGCGGTCCAGCTACCGAGAAAGCTTTGTCACCAGGCGCGGATCCAGGGGCGTACCCGGCGCATGCCCCCTTTTTTTCGATGACCAACGATGTTTTACCAACGATTTTGCAATAAAGCAAAAAAAAAGGTCCTCGAAAATCCTGGATCAGCCGGCCCAGCCCCCTGTCGGGCAAATCCTGGGGCCACCCCTGTATGTGCGCTCCCCTTTCTCAAAATCCTGGATCCGCGCCTGTCACCATTATGTTTCTTCCTACACGGAACTACTAGGAGAATTGTATCTCTTGCAGACCTGGTAACGGGGCCCGTAGAAGGTCTAGTGATTTCCGTATCAATGAGTTTGAAATATAAATTAGTCCACAGTTATTGAGGTATTTGTAAACGTGAAGATATATTTTAAATTTATTGCGTTTTTCGAAGCTTTTTCATGAAAGGTAAAGGACTACCGAATCTAGAGGCAGAAAAAAATCAGTTAAGCCGCTCTTTTTTGAAATGACTGCAGACGGTTTAGGTCTCGAGCATTTGCACCATAAAGGAGGGCATTACCGTAATCTAGTCTAGAAATTACAAGTGCACCGACAATGAGATGACTTGTGTCCTGATCAAGAAAACGGCAAAGTATCATAAGCGTAAAAATGAAAACTAACATCGTATGATATCCCCCATTTTTTCTGTGTAAATTGTGAAGAGAATTGGTCAGATAACAGAACCCTGGCGAACACCATAGATCAGTTTAGACTGTGCAGAGAAAACGTTTTCAAATAAAACACACCTCGATCTACCATTCAAGAAGCTTTAAAACCAATTTCGAGCAGTATCGGACACACCTGCACAGTGTTCTCCACAGGTCTAAATTTTATCCGGGCGCTTGTCTCTGATCTGGCAGATGACACTGATCTCCGTCCTGGGAGAAAGGTCCAAGAGAAGGCTGAAGGAGGTGTCCCCCTCCCCCTTGGAAATTTGTTAGGTGGGCTAGATGCAAAATGGTGCTATATTTGGTGCCAAATTTTAATTGAATATATCACCAAGAATTTGTTTTTTTATGAAGTTTTTTATCGATTAATTCTGTTAATAAATAAGTTGTAAACTTATAATCAAACCACAGAAATTTTAGTCTCAAAATTCGAGCCTTCAATCACTCAACCACTACAGGCTTCTGTGTGTAAAATCGATCGGCTCCATGTAGTGAAAAAATCAAAATTTATTGTTGAACAGTTAAGTCTTTGTGCCACACTTAGCATCCTTCTTCAGGGAACACAATCCCTTTGAAAGTAGAGTTTGGTTTTCATCAAGCAAAATTAAACAAACTGGTCGAAACATAACAAACATTAAAATCGTGTTATGGGAGTAATGAATTTGGGTGAAATTGTTATCACATTTCGATAATAGTATAAAGAAAAGTGCGAGTGGAATTTTGTGACACAGATCCGACGGCCTACTACGAGGGCATCACGGCCATTTTTGACGTCGGCGTTAGCAATATTTGAAGGACTTTATAGTGCCTTCATTTTGATCGCTGGGTAAAGACGGCAAACTTGGAAGTTCTCCAGTGATCGATCGCAAGTGCATACTCGTGCTAGAGTAGTCAAAGCTATATAAACCATAGAAGCCTATATATTAGGGAAAAGGCGATCAAAGTCATGATTCATAACTGTTTTTTCAATGAAATACTTAACTTCTGGAAGGACAGAAAGTGTTTAATTCACTTTGCAAACGTTTCCAAAAGAAGTGAAAGCAATATTTTTCTTTTTTAGCCGGGCGGCCATGGTTTTCGTCCGGGAGGCAACTTTAAGGCCGGGCGCTAACGCACGCTCTTTGGATTTTGTCCGGGGGTGGGGGCGCCCGGACAAAACGGCAGTAGTGGAGAACACCCCTATATCACAGTGCAAGCGCTTCAGTAACAAGTCATGGTCCAGAGTACCAAATCAGGGAGGTGATATCAGACCTTCTTGATCAAATGCTGCGGACAAGTCAAGCACGGAGGGGATATCCTCCCTGGATCAAGTAAGACAACAAAAACAACTTCTTGTCTGTCCACTATGGCACGCCAAAAGGCTCACGACATATGATGATAATCTACAAATACACGTTCATGTACTAAAATCACACGTTCATGTACCAAAAATAAGCGATGATGTACTAACTTAACACGTTCATGATGTAAATTTACACGATCATGTATTAAAATACATGTTCATTATGTTAAAAATATCATGATCATGTAAATAGTTACGATGTACATGTAAAAATGCACGTTGTATATCTAAACCACACGCTGTAAGTGTAAAAACTTACGATCATCATGTTATTATTTTTCTTCCCGCATGCCATACTGAGTGAGCCTTTTGGCGCGCTGCATGAACGCGAACAGGCTCGCCGACATACGTTGATCATCTAAAAACATACAATGTACTTAAAATACACGTTCATGTACTAACTGCTCACGACGATGTATTGAAAACGCCCATGTACTGAATGCCTACGTTCATGTATAAATGCATACGTTCATGTACAGAATGCATACGTTCATGTGCTGGAAGCTCACGATCATCATGTAAATATACACGATAATGTTATGTGTGAGATGTGAACGTTCCAATATTCCTGTAACATTTAACATATGCAACTTTCCTGAAATTACTTACTTTCACAAGAACAACAACACCGAGGATAGCACCTCTTTCAAAAGCGCGGTAGTTCTCAGCGGCGCGGATGCAATCTAAGGCTGTTCCCAGCAGTGAAAAGCGCTTCCGGCGGTCTTTATACAGTCCCCGGTTGTCACCGGCGGTTACCGGCGGTTCTGATCGGTCACTTCACAGTCTCCGGCGGTCTCCGGCGGTCTCCGGCGGTCTCCGGCGGTCTCCGGCGGTCTCCGGCGGTCTCCGGCGGTCATTAGTATAGCCGCCCCGACTCCCTGCCTTGTACGACTAGGCCTAACGTGTTGTTTTCAGTTCAAGCACTGTTAGTTTTTACGGTCACTTTATGGTTAGGCCTATTAAATAGGCCTACAGCTTCACACTCACAGCGATGACACATATGAACAAATTAGCCCTAGGCTAGTAGTTTTCCCCTCACTTTTGAAACTCGATCTGCACCCTTGAAGCCAAAAATAATGTGCCTAACTTGAATGAGAGAAATCAGGCTTGGGATTAGTCTCACCCAATCAGGCAATGGTCCTGTATCCTAGGTAGTCATTCCGTTACCGATCCGCCGGGTCGGTAACGGAATGATGCCCTGCATACGTGCGCATTTTTGACAGCGTGTAGGCTACCAAGTTAGTGCATGAAATGCTTACCCCGGTGATGATTACACTTACCATTGGATACAATAGACTATATAACCGAACATAATCATGTACATAATGTAGTGTAAAACGTAAGTGTTCATATGTCATCATATTAATTAACATTGTCAACGTGCATTTTTACATGATGAACGTATGCATTTAGTACATGAACGTATGCATTTAGTACATCGTCGTGTGCAGTTAGTACATGAACGTGTAATTTCAGCACATCGTATGTTTGTAGATGATCAGCGTATGTCGGTGAGACTGTTGGCGTTCATGCAGCGTGCCAAAAGGCTCACCCAGTGTGGCATGTGAGGACAATAATGACATGATGATCGTAAGTTTTTACATTTACAACGTGTGGTTTTAAATGTACAACGTGCATTTTTACATGTACATCGTAGCTATTTACATGATCATGATATTTTTAACATAATGATCATATATTTTTAGTACATGATGGTGTAAATTTACATTATGAACGTATAAAGTTAGTACATCATCGTGTATTTTTGGTACATCAACGTGTGATTTTAGTACATGAACATGTATTTGTAGATGATCATCATATATCGTGAGCCTTTTGGCGTGCCATAGTCCACAGCATCGAAGGTATCTCTTTTGCCTTTTAGAAGTGCAGTCTCGGTACTCGAATTTGCTTTGTAAACAGACTGGTTGTGTCCACCAAAATTGTGCTTGTACATATAATTAGCTGTTAAGTAAGTTGGATTTTGACCACCTTTTCAATGACCTTTGATCAGTTGATAGAAACAGAAAATTAGACAATGTCCGGTAGTTAGCCAGATTGCCAGCTGGCTTCTTCAAGATAGGTGCAATAGCAGCTTTGTCAAGTGATTTTGGGAAAACACCGGTTTCTAATGAGTCATTTTCCATTTTGGTTAATGGGCGTTCATGGATTTACGTAAACATTGGGCATTTCATCTCATTCGTTAAACCTAGTCAATGTTCTCCTGTTCTGTCTTGCGGTACGAGTTACTCGAGGAGGAAAGTACAATGCAAGTTATGCACAATAAGGCCAAACTGCCTGGACAACTGACCTACATAGGTTTTAAGTGCGACATAGGTATTAAGTGCTTAAAGTTTCTTTTAAGTGTAGCCTTGCCCAAAAATATCGCACTCTTTGCAATTTCACAGTTAAGATTCCAGGAAGAAACATTAAATCAGCACGGAACTATGTTCCTCTAGTATATACACATTTTATGAAATTAGTATGCCCGTAATGGCATCGAATAGTACACAGATTTTCTCCAAATCCTTCCTCACAAACCCCGAAGGCATAGGGACTGTCGGGGCTTCGGGTCGCTACCCCTCCCCTCGTTGGGGAGTCTGCCTCAATCGGGCAAATCCAAACGCTACCACTGGTGTAGCCTTCCACAAGAAACTTCAGATACCACAAGAAGCACAAGGATTCTGCACGTGGTTGTATTTAACGAAACGGTAGGGATAGAGATTGTGGATATTAGTATTTTAGTAGTAAAACAGGCTGAAAGTTTTTCGGAGCAGTCTTACTTAAAAATGTGGAAAGGGGTATAAGCAGGATAAACGATGGGCACGGTGGGCCAAAACAAATATTACCAATTACCTCTTCAATTGAATCTGTATTTCTTTACTTTACTTTTTTTTTACTTTTACTTTAACTTTATTTCAGTCTCAAGCACATCAGTTGAATGACAATCAAGTAAATAAGTAAAGATAGGGTAGCATGTAAATTGACTATCTTCATGCATAAAAAGAAAAGATAAGACTGAGGAGTGGCAACTGAAGCTCCTAGGAGCTTATGGGGGTTGACACCCCTATACGACAGAAGCAGACAAAACA
>WURT03047282.1:0-14451 GCA_009936505.3 Holothuria glaberrima
CACTCACTCACTCACTCACTCACTCACTCACTCACTCACTCACTCACTCACTCACTCACTCACTCACTTACTTACTTGTGACTCTGACTACTACAACTTCCCAAAGGCCTTCAAACGGACTAAAATCAGGTAAGCAAATCAATTGAAGAATGATTGCTGGTACACGCGCTTTCTGAAGTTAAAATAAATGCTAACACGTCTTTTCAAAATCTTTACCCTCACGATATTGTAACTTAAATATCTACTGACGACAAACTTGACGGCTAGCTGTTTGTGTTCAAGTAGCTGTAACCTGCAGACGAAACTTTTCGCATTCAAGGGCGAATCAAGGGAGGTGGGTGGGTGGGTGGGGAGGTGTTGAGGGCACCCAGGGTTGAAGATACTTTACTTCACTCGTCATAGGGCTGCTATACTCAACATTTGTCAAACTTGAAGTCACCCCCTCCCCCTCAAGATAGCGTACCACTAATTATTGTCTCATTGACTTACACATTAAATCGGGCTACTTCCCCGTCCCTAGATCCTTGTAAATGTTTTCAACCTGGACATGTCACCCCTCTGGTCGAAGCTCAAAATGTGGGCTCGTATGACATTTTCAAATTTTCACACCATGACCATTGAAATTTTGAGCGAGTAGGTTATGAGTAAAAGGTACACATTTTTCCAGCCTTGATCTCTACTCAAAGCCGGCACTTCACAGAGCGGAGTAATACAATCAACAAATGGCATTAAAATTGGACAAATTGCCTTGATGAATTTTGCAAAATCTGTATTTCAACTCATTGCCTACAGAAAGCAGATGAAAATTCAATCACATTTCATATGTAACACGGTGCGGAACAAGCTCACATAAAATTTTGAAGGGACTAAATTTGTCAGTCAATATTTTTCAGCATAAGAACATTTGAATTAGTGGTCCGCTACCATAAGGGGAAAGTCATGCATGCGCAGGCGCACAAGGCTGTATTCAATGAGTCCCAAACAATTCCTCTATTATTAACTTAAACACATAAAATATGGTCCGTTTCGTGGCCCCTGATATAAATTTTCAACGGGCAATATTAAGCTTCCCTGCCGTCATACCAAGGCTTCCGAGTAGCCGGTCTGTCCATAGTACGGTGTTTTCAAATGTGTGTAACATCACTGCGACCATTGGAAGTTTGAGCATCGAGAGCGTCTATATAAGACAGGGCCTTAGTACTGTTTGACACTTCCCTGGTCAAATCCATTTTTCCATAGCGGAAGGATATTAGGCAGAACGTTGCCTGAGATACCTTCAGTTTTCACCATTTTTGAGTACTTGAATTCATTTGCTACAACATTCACATTACAGGTTGAGCTGATCCCTTTAACAACGTGGTATACACTGTCCCTTACAAAAATGTTAGGGACTAAATTTGTAGGGTAATGTTTTGGCGTAAGTAATGCATTGATTTTCACACTAGTGTCGGTTCGTTTCGTGGCCTCTAGACCCTTGTAGAAGTTTTCAACGGGCACAATTAAGCTACCCCTCATACGAAAGCTCACGAGTAGTCCTTCAATTTGACAATAATTTCAAACTTGCGTACCATGACCGTTGAGATTTTGAGCTAAGAGAGCTTGTGGTTACTGCTTTTTTATTTCATTCAAAATGTCATTTTGCATCGCGGAAGAATAAATTGCAAAACGGTACCTGAATGACCAACAATTTTCTTCATTTTGCATGATGAGTACTTCAACTCCTTCCCTACCGAATGCACCTCTCAAGGTGAACACAACGTTTCGCCAGAATGGTCTATACTGTCCCCCAAAACTTTTCCAAGGTGTTAAAATTCGTAAGATTAACCTCCGCGGGGACTCCCCTTGTATAAGTGGTGTCAGATGCCAGGGAAAACCTGGAGGAAGACTTGGTCAAGTTTAGTTGAACGCTGTACTCATTTGACAAATAAGCGCACCATTAAACAAGGGCAATAGTCACCTATTACCACTACGGTAAGCGGGTGCTTACACCTACCCCTACGAGCTTAATCCGCAGTTGCTATAGAAAAAAATATTTGAACTCGGTACTTGATGAATATCCATTCCTTCCAGACAAGCTTTTTTCTAAAAACAAGAGTTGCTTTGGGAAGGTAGCCGCCAAATTCCGAGGTATCAATGATGATCGACAGAGCTCTCGGCAACTTACTCGGACTTTGCCCAGAGCTAACTTAGTAACTTCCTTCGCCTATAAAAGCAGGCTCAGATCAACAGATCAAAGCCTCTGCGGCTGTCCATGGTGTTTTCAAATGTGTATAACATGATGATCATTGGAATTTGGAGCATCGAGATGTCTTTAAAAAGATAGGGCTTAGAATTCGACACTAAGTTCATAACTGCCATGCCGTCCTTTCATAGCGGAAGGATATAAGGCAAAACGTTGCTCAGCAGATCTTCAACATTTTTGCGTAGTGAGACTAGTACTTGAATTCATTTGACATAACATCTGCACTCACATGTTTAATAGCTCATCCGTTCAAAAAGATAGTACACCACCAAAATGTTAGGGACTATAA
Source organism: Holothuria glaberrima (assembly GCA_009936505.3). Lineage (NCBI taxonomy): Eukaryota > Metazoa > Echinodermata > Holothuroidea > Aspidochirotida > Holothuriidae > Holothuria > Holothuria glaberrima. The sequence goes on from WURT03047282.1 coordinate 2,532, forward strand.
ATTTGTCAGTCAATGTTTTGGCGACTGGAGGACATTTCTTGAATTATGTAGCCAACATCAATTGTTGTTCGTTTCTCAAAGATTAGAGGGGTCATGTCTCCCCCTTATTGCATCTAGGATTTTCCAAAGGGGAGAGAGATACAGGACGCCCCTTTATTACTGGGCGAGCTCCCTAAGAAAGTCAGTATAACCAATCATGTGGATTTGATTGGTTCAGGGTTCGTTTTCAACACGTTGAAATGCTCGCACTCAAAGAATTTGAAAAATCAATCAGGTATTCGTATTCATGGCTTTGTAGTTATTCTCAAAATCGTACTCAAGGTTTTGTACTCCTCGGTAGTTTCTTTCCTCTCACTACAAAATACAAATCAATAATTATGCATGAAATTTCGGGAAATTTGGTACTATCTTTGAGGAAATGTACTTTTGGTTAGTGGGAGCGCTAACTTGACGTATAGCCTAGCGCTGCGCGAGCGCAGCCTGAACGAAATTTTTCATAGTTCAGTGCTCCCATGCTCAAGGACATTTGTTTTCTTTTCCAAAAAATTGTTCTCAACATTGTCAACAATATTCGCAGTTATTAGAGACCTGTCAGAAAATTTTCAGAATCAGTGTCTTTTGTCTTCATCTCTGTCAAGTTCAAGTTTTTGTCTGCTTAACTTAAGGGTGATACATTTCTTCTAACTTGTTTGGTTCTGTAACTTGTATGTTAAGTACTGAACACGTTAGCCCTACATTAATGTGTATGAACCAATTGCACGACAAAATTTTCACTCTTGTGTTACGTCTTTTACATGGTACAACTGTAAAATACAAGGTTACTCTTGAACACCACTAGGTTACGAATGCGCGGATGTGATGTGACACTGTTTATCAAGCTTGCACCCTAAATTTTAACCCCCTGTCTGAGCATCCGCGCATCCACTCCATGGATATTGGCCTTGAACCTTTAAATAACTGCAAGCAAACAAAGGATTGCTTTCGGAAAGAAACTTGTAAACCTGGAGCATGTCCCCCCTAATCCTTCTCAACTCCAGGGTTGTTAGCCCAAGATGCTTAAGTCTAAGGTGATAAGGTAGATTTTTTACCTCAGGTGTAAGGCGAGTGGCTCTCCTCTGAACTTGCTGTAAAAGAAATTTGTTCTTTTCATTGAAGGGACTCCAGACCTGTGCAGCATAGTCAAGATGGGGTCTTACCAACTGCTTATAGAAATTTTGTACAATTTCTTTACTAAAACTATTAAAATTTCTCTTGATCAATCCGAGCACCCTAGTAACCCTTGCAGCAGTAGCTGCACACTGCCTAGATGGCTTTAAATCCCCAGTGATAACTACCCCCAGATCTTTCTCAAAAGTCACATTCAAAATGCTACCATTCATGGTATAATCAAAGCTGAAATTTTTAGGACCAAAGTGAAGGACTTTGCACTTACAGTATCAGCATTAAAAGACATTTGTCAAGTCTGAGACCATGAAAATAACCTATCCAAGTCTTTTTGCAACAATGAGGCATCATCCTTATCACTAACCTTCCTATACTGTAGAGCTTAGTATCATCAGCAAACTATCAACATCGTTTATGAAAATTAAGAAAAGAAATGGGCCAAGAACAGAACCCTGTGGCATTCCACTTGAGACTTCTTTCCAAGAAGAGAAATTACCATTAACATCACCTCTCTGAGATCTACCATTGAGCCACAAATTGATCCAGTCAGCACACCTGCCCTTGATACCTAACCTATGCAGTTTTACCATGAGTCTACTTAAAGGAACTTTATCAAAGGCTTTTTGAAAATCAAGGTAAATGACATCAACACTGGAACCAGAATCAAGAGATAAAAAAACATCCTCAATAAAGCTCAATAAATTAGTAACACAAGACCTATTGGGCAGGAAACCATGCTGAGACAGATTGAGCAACGCATTATCTGAAAGATACTTAAGCAAACAGTCCTTGATTAAAGATTCCAGAACTTTGCACACAACACTCGTAAAACTGACCAGCCTGTAATTACAAGGCAAGCTCTGATTCCCCTTTTTGAAAAAAAAAAAACATTAACTGTAATTGTTACCTTAGGAGGCAAGGTTAGCAGTTACCCCCAAATTTAAAGGCAATAGACGGTCCCCCCAAAATTTGCTTTAAAAAATCAGCAAACTCTTGCGAATTTCCTCTTATTACATTACAAGCACCTCTGGAGCCATTTTGAACATAACTATAACAAACAGGTAATTTTCCTCACAGAGGGTAATTAGTGAGTGGAATTGTCACCCTCAGTCTGTTGTTCTTACACCAAGTGTTATTGGGTGGAAGAATGCATTCGGTTTATGTATTAATGTCTGGAAAAAGAGGCAGGGTCACTTTGAATTTTTTTTTAATAATTTTTTGTGGTTGGTAGATTTGTGGGGGAATTAGGGTGTGGGAGGGGGATAGAGAGACCCTTGGCTCCTAGGGTCATAGAAGAGGGGTTAAAGGAAAATATTGCATTTGTGAGGCTTTTTATTTAACATGTCCTCTTTTACATACGATCTGATTGTTCGATGAAAGAGAGGTAACTGGGAAAATTTCTACAGAGTGAGCACTAGTTAACAAGTAATTAATCTTTCTGTGACAACTGACAAAGTTGTTCACCCAAACAATTATGCATGCAAAACCACACCTCCGTTGCCCCTGATTTGAAATCCACGAATCAACTCCTGTTAAATTACGTATGTCAGACAATATCAGATGCCTTCTATATTATGTACAAAATGTTCGTAAATTACGAACTACTGAGAATTGTTGCTACACTGTCTGAACTGAACTGCAGTTAGTATACTAAGGGGGTTCTTACTACCTCCCTGGTATACTATGCACAGAGTTGTAGATACTGTAATTCGAATTGTAGCCTTTGGCCCCTATCAAGTTGCTTTGCTTTTGAAACAGTAAGATTTAAAAGAGATTCTTGGTGCATAACTGCTACTATTGGTCTAGTTCCTAGTAGGAAAAAAAAAGTTTTACGAACCTGTGATGCTACGTTGCATAAACATTATGTTCAAGTCTTCAAGTTCAGAACATAAAGTAAAACTGTCCTGTGAGTAATGCTCACTGTGTGAGAGGTAAACAGCATGTTGAACCAGGAAGATGGCACTGCATCTCCCTGGGTAAACTGCAATCATATCCCACAGTACAGCACAGGCCATACGGAAACTGCTGTGGTGTCTCATTGTGAGCATGAAACGCAGGGTTAGCAAGGTCAACAGGTCTTGCATAATGAGTGAAAATATGACCCCATGCATGTAACCACTCTTACTAAATGAGTATGCAGCAATACAAAACGTTGCAATGTAGGCGAGGCTTATCATTCGATAATTAGGCGGTTTGATGAAGAAATTGTTGCTTCTTTTTCTTCATATTTTGCGAGATTAGTGTTGGTATGTTGCAAGCTATTTGTGATTTATGTTAGAGAGGGGAGGAGACCACAATGAGATAACATTGGTGTCATTTTATGAAATCTTTTCAAATGCATCATTTCCCTTTAAACCTTTTGGTTCTGAATTTTATTGAAGTGATTTGAACTTATTATAACTAACCAAAGCCATTCTTTTAAATTGTTGAAGCTTTTTTCTTGCAGGTCTGCAGGTCTTTATGAGCAAACTTAGCAGTTCATTGCAGTAATCTTTACCAATATGCTATCCCCAAAGTGAAGAGGGCTTCAAGTGACTTAACCTCAAGGATTCATATGACCAGGAGTGATCAGGAAGAGTTATCGTTGTTGCATTTGGGCAGCCAGATTTCTTAAAGAAACTCAAGATAACTTTTAAGCTAGTTGAACCAGAACACACCATTAATCACACAAAATGATATGGGGTAAGACTCACATTCTATGCTTTCCTGAAAAATTAAAACCTAATCAATGCACTACCTCACCTTTCGTTCTGTTCAAGGGTGAAATTAAGGTTAGCTGAACCAGGAGACATTTTGTGTTTACCAGGAGACAGTAATCAGCTACAATGATGTATGCATATTTGGGACTTCAAAGATGACAGGCGCTACTAAAAATGTTGCACCTGGTAGCATTCTTTTGTAGGGTCAACAGGTGCTGTTTGGTCAGAAAAAAGTGGCAAACAGCACCTGCGCACGGTTAATTTTACCTTTGGTACTGTTGCTGGTAGTAATATACCGATATTGAACAAACTCGTCGTTCTTCAGCAAGCGAGGGCTATTTATTAGCCACATCACATGCTTTGCTCCACTGTATGAGACCTGTCAACTGATTTCTAATAAGCAGTACTCAGTCCACTATTCTATTTAAAGAACTTTGAATATACTCAGATTGCTTAACTTTAATTACTAATGTAAATCCAGGTACATTAGCGTCTCATTGTTTTTTTTTTTCAAGTTGCAGTCTCCCAAGTTCTTTTTCTTCCCTCCAGTCAATAAATCTGGTCTAAAATAACATACTTGACCATTTAATCCCCTTCATATTGTTTTACATTGCAAAAAAGTTTCAAATATTGCTGCTTGCAACACACCCTCAGAAATATCAGCAATGTCTGTCAGATCATTCTCTCAGGAAATGCAAGATATTTTGTCATGTTGGTTGGTAAGTGGGTATGGTTGTGGGTGTGAGGGGGTGGTATGGGATTGGATTGATAACATTTTCCTATTTTTGTTTTACTTTGTCTTTACTTTTTGAAGCCTAGTTAAAGGGCTTTTGAGAGCACCATTTTGAAACTAGCTTTCAGTTTCTTGAAGTTTGCATTATCTTTGATTTGTTGGGATGTTAGGTTGTGATAAAACAAGTGAAATGAAAGTTGGGCCTAGATTTTAGATGGATGAGACATGGAAAACAAAAGGCATTAATTAAAGATTAAAAATTAAATTATACTTGTGTTTTACATGTAGTGGTTGTATTTTTGCTGTTACCATAGCTCCGCCCACAACAAAACCTAACAAATTTCACAGCTCCGGCCAGCTACGTTACTTGAGAATGTAAAATTCCTACTCATTAGCACTTCACCTGATGGTCAAATGTAGAAAAATAAAACAGGGGAGTCCTGTTTTCATGACAAATGATGGAAACCCTTTAATGTCAAATATGTAATGTCCATTTTAGTATAGACTGTAGAGAATCAAAATGAGTTCAATGAGAAGTGAATCTTGGTTTTTAAAGATATAAGGATACTTTTCCTCGTTTAATAAATTGCTGACTATTTTGGTAACTGTGCTTATATCACTAGAATGACATTAACTGGGGGGGTTAAAAATTATTGCTCGATAATAAAGTTTTATCATTAAATGACATCATTTGCTCCCTCTTTGTTGAATAAGATGTTGTATGAAGTGAAACAGTACCTGAAAATTAGCAGTCCAGTCTCCTTTATGTATTCAGTAGCACTGTATTGGTACTCAAAGTTTTTCTCACCACTGCCCTCATCTTGGATGCTAACTCTGTTTATACATACCCAGTTTAGAGGAAAACATAACTGATTAAGACTAAAAATGGAGAACAGAAGCATATTTTTGTGAAATTGTAACAACTCTGTCGATCCATGTCCTTCCAAGTTAAGAGTCTCCTGTCTTGTATCCGGTGAGTACAATTGCCATACAACCCCAGGAATTGTCATTTTGCCATAATTACATATTGTGCTGTCTTCATATTTCCCCAGGGTTTACTCTCCACCCAGGGGAACCATGCACAAAGACTGTAGACAAAGAAGTTCATCTGACAATGGCAGCTTTGGATGGTGATGCTGGTGTCGATGGTAAGTTATGTACAACTTCAGAAGATTCTGAATGGTTAGGCTGCATTGTGGCTGTCTTTAGATTCTGCCACATGGGGCTACCGTCCTGCTGAGTCTTTCCATGATAGTTGAGGGTTCCTTCAGCAAAGCCTTAAAGATGATGTAGTTAATATTATGAGCTTTACTTCAGCTGTAATCCATTTGTAAAAATCTGCATTGTAGTTGTATATAGTGTGTACTCATAGAGTATGTGCTGTACCAGGGATTTATGGGATGCTGGTGTCACACTGACCTCCCTGGCTGTGCAAGAAACTAACAGGATGTTGGTGTCACACTGACCTCCCTGGCTGTGCATGGGATTGATGGGATGGTGGTGTCACACTGACCTTTCTGGCTGTGCAAGGGATTACTGGGATGATGGTGTCATGCTGACCTCCCTGGCTTTGTCAGGGATTACTGGGATGGTAGTGTCATACTGACCTGCCTGGCTGTTCAAGGGATAACTATGGTGGTGGTGTCACACACACTGACCTCCCTGGCTGTGCAAGGTATTTCTGGGGTAGTGGTGTCACACTGACTTCTGGGGCTATGCAAGGGATCACTGATTAGGTGGTGTCACACTGACCTCCCTGGCTTTGCTAGTGATTACTGGGATGGTGGTGTCACACTGACCTTTCTGGCTGTGCAAGGGATTACTGGGATGATGGTGTCATGCTGACCTCCCTGGCTTTGTCAGGGATTACTGGGATGGTAGTGTCATACTGACCTGCCTGGCTGTTCAAGGGATAACTATGGTGGTGGTGTCACACACACTGACCTCCCTGGCTGTGCAAGGTATTTCTGGGGTAGTGGTGTCACACTGACTTCTGGGGCTATGCAAGGGATCACTGATTAGGTGGTGTCACACTGACCTCCCTGGCTTTGCTAGTGATTACTGGGATGGTGGTGTCATACTGACCTGCCTGGCGGTGCAAGGGATAACTGTGGTGGTGGTGTCACACTGACCTCCCTGACTGTGCAAGGGATTACTGGGATGATGGTGTCACACTGACCTCCCTTGCAGTGCATGGCAAATTTCAGTGGTAGTAAAACATCTCTTTGTGATAATTATTTACTTTCTGTAATTAAGCCCATTTCCTTGTGACTACATAAATCAAGTTTGCATCAGTTTCTGTTTGACACACAAGAAAGGTTTTTGGGTCTAACACCTGCCCACTTTGGTTTTTTGTAGTGATAAGCTGAACAAATGATTTTTTTCAGCTTGGCACGCTACTCTATCGTTCAGTTTAGCTTTGGATCAGCACATGTCAAGCTCATCAAAGATCCTACCATATTTTAGTTCAATAGTCATCTTTTCTTCACTACATGGAATTGGTGGGCAGAGTTAGGTTTGGGATGATGTCTGAGTGTTGAGTATACTGCCTTGCATGCAAGGTATCTCCAAATCAAATCCTGGTGGAATCTTCCAGAAAGTTTGTCTTGACTCAGAATTGCCATTTTGGTACAGCTGTTTACAGTAAATCTGAGAGGATAAAACTATTTGGTTGATATCAGACTCATGAAGTTGTCTGATTCAGGAAGTAGTCTACTTTGCTTGGTTCAGCTGTCAAGTAGTGGATCAGGACAAATATATGGATTAGGTCAAAGATGGCACAACCCCCCCCCCCCCATGCCTTGGAAAAACAGCTAAATACTGGAAGTACACTCACATCTGTTGGATCCTGACATTCAATGGTAGTTCCAGGAGCAAGATTGGGTGAGATTATTACACCCCTGCTTTGCTACCCTCTGAGCAATGATTAAATAGAGGAGGGTAGTTTGGCTGGTGTTCATCCACAGTCAACCTGGTACAAAATACTCCTCGAGTCCAAGTGACTTTCTGACCCTGAAATGTACCTTGAACTATCTAGACAGGACTGAGAAATCGATCCTAAATCCTGATTACCTTATCCAATTATTTGTTCTCTTACTGGTAGGGTTATACTAAAACCCTCTCTGTAGTCACTTTCCCAAAAGCAGGCATGGGAGGTTGTACATGTTTCTACCTAACAGAACTGTGAACAAAGACTTTATGCTGAAAAAGATTGGAATCTATTATAGGTCAGAACAAAACCCACTTGAAACCCCTCAGTATGGCACAAACATCTTTGTTACATGAGAATAAGCAGTCATCCCGAGTTAATTCTCAAGCATTTACAAAATAATTCCAAATCTCTTATTTCCCTTAGAAGTATCTTTCAGTATGTTTCTGTACAAAAATATAGAATATTAAAGGTAAATTAAGGAGTGATTTTGTTTGTGTATACCAAACAAATTAACAATAATATTGTCATATATGATTGATAAGAGCCATTTCTGAATTAGGGTAGCAGAGTATACACATTCAAAATGGGGTGACTGCAATGTCCCTCTAAATGTGTAATGTAACTTTCAGAAAAGTTGCAGAAAACCAGCTTGTGATTCGAAGAGTGGACTTTAACTGCAAGAACTCAACCACAGTGAGATGATGTCCCCCTTAGTCAATAGGATTTCCACAGTTCATTTGTTACTTTACTTAGATATTAAGTGTCATATGAATCAGGGCTAAATTTTCAAAAGTTAACATCTCATTATAAATGTATTAATTGATCTGTTTTCTTTATCTAGATGGAACCAAAAAGAAGTGCTGTCAAGTACTGATGGTGACAGAATCCTCTGAGTTTCTGCTGCTGTGTACATTAGTTGAAGGCTTGATTTACCAACAGAATGTGGACCTACAGCTGATGCCAGGAGAAAGAGTCACATTCTGTGCTCAAGGAGGACGTGAGTACCTTTAAAGCTTTTCCAGTATTTTGGATTTATTAAGTAAGAGTTTTAAAATGTATTAAGACTTTGAGCGTTTATGGTCCCATAACTTGCCCTTTCCTGTAATGTTTAATGAGAATGGTGTTACATTCAGCAGTGTGTGATTTATTTTTCGTTTGGTCAATTTTCTCAGGGGTCCATTTGACAGGGTATTCACAAGTTCCACAGAATGTAGATGCAAACAAGAATAATGAGAGTAGAACTGAGGCAACTGAGGCAACTTATGCGAGAACAGGCCAAGAACCTTTGACTGAGCAACAAGCTGGACAGGAAAGGGGTAAGATAAAGCCATAGGGTTTGTCTTGTTCCATTGTAAGCTTAACCCTATCAGTGCTCCAGGCTGGAAATCCCGCTGCGAGGGGGCTTCATACATAAAACATTTAATTCACCATATCTAAACAAAAGAATGCCTTTGATTCATATTTTTTTGACTTAACTCTCAAAATGGTGGCGCTCAACTAGAATAGGTCATTTCTGGTAAGAGGAAGTTCTGTAAGGGCACCTGCAGAGCTTATGTTCTTCAAAAATGAAGCCCACCCTCTAATAAATTCAGCATTGAAAGGGTTAAGAAGGTTACTTTGAGCAAAAAAGCAGTTCTGTGAGATTTTAGTTGAGCTGAGATATTGCTATCATGGACGACTGCCATATTTCTTTTAATTTTTTATGTTGTGTTTAAAAGGCTGCCATAGTGTCAAGTGCTCGTTGATTCAGCTGTAATTTGGTTGATATATTGTCAGAGTTAATTTTTCATTGATGTTATAACATTTATTGAATTTGAAAGTCAGTTGAAGTTGAAGGAGGCCATTTTCTGAAATTGTAAAAAGGGACTTTTCATAGAGCTTGTATCTAAATTTGCTGACTTGGTGTAGATTGATAGTTTAGACACTGTTGAACCAAAGATGTGCAAATATATTTTCATTGTGGCATAAGGGAGCAAAACACTGATTTTTTGTAGTGTTTTTACAAGGTTAACCAGGGTGCTAAGTACGTTGTTCTTAGAAGGAGGTTTGACCACATATTTGCTTTATGCTGATGGGAGGGTTGTGAACTAAAAAGGTGACTTCTCTCTGGACTAAAAAGATGAGGAGAGAACGTTTGTCACGATGTAAGCATTCTCCCTGTGTTGTAGTGGTCATGGCTATTGTTTATACTGCCCAGTTATACAATCTGTGTTATACCTTGTCACTAAAGTTGAGTGCTCAACCCATAAAGAAGGATGTCTATGAAGAAGGATATGCTAACTATGCTATACAAACCCCCAAAAAAGTAGGGAAAATACTTGATAGAAGTATTTTGTCACTACACCCTCCCCTTTGACAATGCCTGGCAATGCACAACAATACCTCCTGGCACGGCCTGGTGCAATACAGGATGAAGGAACTTCAAGTTCTGGTTTGAGAAGGTCTCCAAGTGAAAGAGCTGGCAAGTCAGCTTAATTAGCAATTCATCCCAGATATTTAGGCTCAGTGAAGGAGGGGGGAGGGATACTTTTCAAGACAGGGATACTTTTCAAGACAGTGTATGGAGAGGAGCGTGATACCTGTAGTTGCAATATCTTTGAATTGGAAAGAGCCCCTCCAACCCCAACCTCAACCTTCAACCCCATTCCTTCTAGAAAAGTTATCACTTTTCCATTTCAAATAGACAAGAAATGAAGGTAATCACAAGCTTTTGGTAAAAAAAATGTCTTTTTTGGCAGTTTCTATGATACTGTACCTTCACCTTCTCCCCCCCTCCACAAAAAAGGGGTTCAGACTGAGGGTACATAGTGTTACAAATTTACCATGTATTTATCAGATACAGTTAAATGCATTAGTAAATTATCTATTTGTTAATTGTGGAGCATGGGGCATCTTTGTTTACTCATCATAGTAGTTTTTCTCCCACAGATATAATAGAAGAACTTTTCTCTGAGCAAGGTTTCACAACCTCATCTTCAGGAAGCAAGGCAAACAAAGTTCCAGGTACAGGTATGAGATGTTATTATCATTTTAAATAACTTGCTGAGTTTTTCATTTGAAAAGAAAACTCTGCTTCACTTATTGATTCTGTCCAAGGTAAAAGTAATTTTTGCAATGGTGATGTTGTGTTTGTATGTGGCTGTGTTTGATGTGTTCACAACATGCAGGTAAACATGTTACCTCAATGAAGGTAACTGTGAGGGACCTTGTCTTTAAAATACAGATACCCCACATTGAGTAGATGGGTTCCTGTTGCTTTTGGTAAAAGGTCAAATGTCATATGAAGTTGCGAAGAGGTCAGAGTCTGAAAACCTTGCGAACACAATTTTTTAAGAAAGGAAACTTAAGTGAATCTTGTTTGTGGCATTTGAGTGCCCCATTCTTGTTATAAGAAACCTGTTGCAAGTAGTAGACATTAAAGGTCATTGTAGCATCACTAGGGTCAAACTGTGAAAATGTTGTTAAGTTGTTAATATGATATCACAAGAATAGAAACATTGGTGAGCCCAAACATAACATGCCATAAATAACATGTCAATGGCCTTATAATATAGAAAAGTTCTGTAGTTTTTGGAGGTCAAAGGTCATTGGGGTCAAACTTGGAAAAACTAACACAACTCTCACTTTAGATGAATTTAAATAGATGAGTTGGGATTTTGTTGTACCTTATAGTACCACAAATCAAAACAACAGATACTTACTGACGGTGGCAAAGGCTGTTGTCTTGTCTTCCACAATTTCCTGTCACAATCAAATTTAAAGAGACTAACTTCAAAGAGAACTTTTTCTAAAGAAAATTTTCTTTGACCTGTAATTGATGCCTAGAGAACCATAATTTTAAAACTTGAAAATTGCATGTGATTGTACAAAATATCTGTCTTGCGTATGCAGTCTCTGTTACAATAAACTTTCCTTCCCAGCATGCACTGTAAGTCAAAGTTTACCAACTGGCATTTCTTTTTTTTTTATTTCCCATTTTACCTATAATTGCAGTTCAAACCAAAAAAGATGTGCCACAGAAGAAGGTTAAAACCAAGATAAGCAATACCACCATCAGTACAGGAGAACATAGCGGCAGTGAGTATGGTACTGCTCTACAGGAAATGTTGGGATTAAAGTGTACCTTAATCTGAAATTTGAAAAATATTTGTTACAAAGGCTGCTATTCAAGAAAGCAGGAAGCTTCTCAAGGTCATATAAGCATTTTAATTTCAAGAGGAAGCAAAGGCTGGTAATGTGAGTTGTACAAGAAGGACATCATAACTCATAACGGAGGGTGGACTTGGCTTGGTGGTTGAGTGTACTGCCTTGCACGCTAGAGGTCCCCGGATCAAATCCCGGTGGAACCACTTGGAAATTTTCTGGGGACCAAAATTTACTTGTTCAGCATAG
>WURT03047293.1:0-14451 GCA_009936505.3 Holothuria glaberrima
TATTACGAGACCAGCCTTTTTGGAATATAAATAAAGAAAGAAAATGGAAAATCTCGCACCATTTGGCATCTAGAGCCGTTGAAATAGGCAATAATTTTCAAAGGGTAGGGGACAACCCCTCCCCTTAGACCTCCCCTTCCTCAGGCCGGTGAAACTCCAACATTGATGTGCCCCACCTAATCGGTCATTCTGGATACGGGCCTGCTGGCGCTATCACTCCAAAGAGGCTATATTTTCGACTTATCTGCATAAAATCATCCCTATCTACCTGTTCAACTAAAATGAAGACCTATACCTAACCAAAATCTTTATGTCGATAGTGAACACATTTAAGGCATAAAATCGCATTTCACGGACTATTATTGGTGAATAAACCGTCGAGACTCCAAATTTAGCAAATAACGGACGAGGCGAAGCCGAGTCCGTTATTTGCCAAATTTGGAGTAGAGACGGTTTATGAGACAATAATAGTCCGACAAATGTGGTTTATTCCTACTCTACCACCGAAAATGTGTGAAAAACTTCATTTTCTATCAGTCTTTACGTTTACTGACCGTGTGTTGTGGAATAACAGGCCAGTGTTTAACCAATCAGAATGCAGGATTCTCAATAACGGATGGCTAGAGATGGTAGAATACCAGTTATACGGTATTTCGTAGAGCCTCCTTTAACACATCGTACTGAATTTTAAAAGTTTATTTGCTCACTCTAAAGAAATATTTGACTGAAATCAAACAAAATTTCCTTTTCCTACGTCACCCTGTATCACTGGTTCAAATTAACATGTATCGTAGTCTTTTTTGAAATTATTCATAATTGTCATCTTTTAACAGTTTAACAGTTTAACAAACCTCAGGGGCAGTTGATGTTAGTCTATACAGTGTTATTAAAAACAATACAGAAAGATACTCATTTACTTTACAAGGAGATATAATTTTTTACAAACTGACTTTGTTGTGTTTAAAGGCAATGGGCAATCGCCCCAAAATTTAGTTTAAAAAATTAGCAAACTCTGGCAAATTTCCTTTTATTGCATTACAAGCACCTCTAAAGGCATTTTGAACATAACTATTATAAACAATAGGTAAAGCAAGGAGAAATGCTCCTTGAACTTCACAATTCACTTACAAAAATATTGTCACATGATCAAAATAGGCCATTCATGAACTTAGTGTGACGGGGCATACTAACTCTGATTATGGTGACTGCATTTTCCCCCTAAGTACTACATACACGAGTTGGCTGCAGGAAGGTAAATAACATGCGTCACAGACCACTAAGCATCATACCCATCTTATATTCTCTTTCAGTTCTGTGGCAGAGAACATAAAAGCTAGTAATATTAATTATTGTAACGGCCAAAGAAACCTTTTTTGTACTTCTTTAATCTAATATTAGTCCTACAAGTGATGGAATATATTTCTGAAGTTATTTTACCTTAGTATTGAAGAAAGAGACAGATAAAAGTTTTTCTGGCTCCATGGCAACAAAGAAAAACGTTTGCTGCAGAGAATTTGGCTCAAGTAGCATATTTCACACCTTATATAATTTTATGCCATTGTTAGACCCTGGCGAAATCAAACCAACTTACAGAGTTTACTCACCCACTACAGTGTTTAAAACTAGTTCATTGCCATGATGTTTTTATTCCTCTTAAATATAACATCCTTATGTAAATCAAACCCCCTTGACCTCTTGAGTAAACATCTTAAGAACCATTGAAGTATCGTACATGGTTGCGGTAACGCTGAATTCATCATTTCTTTCCACCGTGAAATGTTTTTCGTGGAAAACATCACTACATGTTCTCCAAAAGGTTCGGGTTTAGCGATCTAGTCTAGTTTAGAGGCAAGAAGCAGGTCGTAGTGCATTCCGAAGAGTTTATTTTCTTCTCTACGTTGTTTTTAATGAATGTAAGCTCACGTACAGACATGTAATCTATCGAGTGGTTGTGTATTGCTTTACCGGACTCAGTCCCTTGAAAAGTATCGATCACATCTCCCGGCTATTCTTGCCCAATATCGTACTTAACACATCCTCTTCATTTACTTATCTCTACCATGAAGTGGTGGAACTTCGTTATTGCCAATGAATTATTTAGAAACTTACCTTTGCGTCATCTATCCTGTATTTAAAATTATCGTCAATAACAAAAGTTAGCATTTGTGCACCTTTCCACGAATGCACGATTCTGGTCATTAATGAAGAGCGACCTCACATTATCCACACGTCAATTACCATACAAATACTTTTATCGGATTCCAAGGGGAGATATCTACGAACTTAGCTTAAAAGGAGACTGTAGCGACGTTAACTTATGTTAATCAAATAACGGATTGGCCATTGGATTAATTATTTAGATTTTACATTATTTTAGTTTTGAATATAATGCAGATTACGTAGCCGTCGTACACTGTAAAACTCAAAAGTTGCGATAACTTGACAAAATTGAGGTAACTTGCTGCATGATCCTTTTTAAGTTCGGTGAACTGAGTTTTTCTTTATAATGAGATGCATAATCAGAAAAACTCAGTTGACTGAACTTTCAAAGCTTCATGTAGCAAGTTACCACAATTCTGTTAAGGTATCCTAACAAACTGGGTTTTACAATACACGTGACCAATGGTAATACCCTTATATGATCCATACGAATACCCTTACGTAAACCACTCTATTCACCTTCTCCCTAACGGTCTAATTCTCTTTGACCAGCCTGCTGACTTAGCTACCTTCATTGACGTATCTACTTTGCTTCACACTCAGCTTATCGAATGTACTCAACTCGCAACTGCAGTCACGGGGGCGTCGTGCCTTTGAGGGGAGGGACGCCCTATCCGCCCCTATTTTTTGTCAGGAAAAACTTTTCACTAATAATCAAAGTGAAGAGGTAAGTAAGGAAGGAAGGGGTCTTTAATTCACGCAAGCAGACCCCTCCTTTATAAAAGAAAGAAAAATGGTACAATGCCTCTAATTCATTATCCAATTAAACCAGACTACATAAAGTATCTGTTTGTTAACATTACTGAAACGCTAACATTAAGAGAAAGTTGGCAATAAAACATTTTTTAAAACACTTCAAAATGGAAAAATGGTTGGAAGTGTAGAGCTAAAAGAACTTCAATTACATCTTTACTTTCTCGAGGGGCTACTCACAAAAAGGTAAAAAAAAGACTGTTCTCTTAAAAAAAATCAACTAACAGAAGAATGTCCATTCCCAAATTTTACTCTGGTGGCAACATGAAAATATCGACCACGAGAGGCGTGCTTGCAAATAGGAGAAAATCTAGTGCCTTAAAAATTTAAAATGTTTTTGAAGGCAATTCTTACTTTCCGTCACCCCTTCTCCCTCCCCACTCAGCAGCTGTCTGATTTCAAGCAGCTGAAGTTGATCAAATTGTTGCCCATTATTGCATGAAATACCTCCCACCTCTTCGTCCAATTCGCCGCCATCGCGACTTCCTAGAGTTGATTAATTAAGTAAACTGTAGGGTTTATTTGAACAACACATGGATTATTGAACCAAACGGAGCAATCATTGACTACCAGATAAGGCCCGGGGGAAGCATCCCCACCCTTGGAGCAAGAATGTAGATTCTGGGTCAATGGCACTTTATCCTTCAGGGCAATTTTAACCAAATAAGCGTTAGCCACTGCTTTTCTGATGGATTAAATATGATGCTTGTTAACCAGTTCCAGGACAAACCGCCCTCCCCCTCCCCGCTCCTCTTTGTGAATGGGGATTTTTTCCATATGTCGGCATCGAATGAAATTCCACTTAATCACTCTGAGCTTAGAACAGTGTAATATAGCAAACTCTGTTACGCTATCGGAGCTACTGACTATTGCAAGTAAAATGTTAAATTAAGTGAGCTACCCCTGCGATTTAATGTAATTTCATGGAACATCTTATTTTTAACTGTCTGTTTAACCTTCAGTTAACCTTTGTGGTTATGCTAACACCCTCCATTTACTGTTTCAACCAGGCTATAAACACCTTCATTAAATTCTTTTTGGCCATGCGAACATCCCACATTAGCCCTTTGGCAATTCTTTAACACCCCCATTAACCTCTTTTGCCGGATTTTGACACTTTATCACCCCACCCTAAATCCATCATCCCCTTAACATTAGCTAGGGTCATTGGCAACAGGAGCTAAGCCTAATACACGACATTATTCACTTCTTTTACATTGGACTAACGCTCATCCTAACCCCCTGAATTCTCAAATCAAATCTGAGCGAAGCGAACAATGATGTATGACTAAACGAAGTTGATTAAAGTGATGAAACAAACTTCACATTTCCCAGTTGGTCGTGTAACCTTGAAATGGCGCTTTCGTTCCACTTAAGATACTCACATTATTTAAGTTTGCTATACTGTCAGAATGTTACAAAATATACCGCTCGGTCAAACTCCGAAGAAAAAGCAATTCACTAATCTCATTTTCATCACCTTTTCTTGAAATACATTTCTACGTCTGTCAATCTTGCCTTGTTTAACTATCACGAGCGACACAAGTCACTAGTTTTAAGCCAAGTAATTGGGTTACTACCAAGCGATTGATCTCTTTGATTTCAGAGAGGTAAGTAATTCCCCATGCGAAGTAATTAAAGTCAATTTTTATTTGATTGCAAAAGGAATAAAAAAGAGACGAAATGTACTAAGCCTTATGTGATTTGAGGAACGGCGCAAAGCGAATGTGTCGAGAAGCAAACACGTCAGAAATAATCAAAATTATTCTATATTGAACTTTGCGATGAAATGAAACGACGTGTGAGGTTCGAAGAGGCATCATTCAGACGAGAATCTGGTTTCGATCTGGAACTAAGGCACAGAAATTGTAACTTTATAAAGAACTTTGTGTTTCTTCGTAATGCGATTTTGCTTGTAATTAGAGCACTTAACTTGATGTATAATTTTGTATTACATATAAAGAAAAACCACAAGAATAAAATGAGAGGTAGTCACGCAAGACGGCTCAGAAGATTTTTTTCATTAGTTTGAAGTTTACCTAAAAAATGAACAAATTCGTTTAATTTGGTGAATTCCTAGATGAAGTGTTACGTCAAACCGTTATTCAGAGTGAAATAGGATATGTCTACTGAACTAGAGCACATCTACTAAAATGAAGATGAAACGCGGCTTTTGCATTTCCCTACACAATCCGTGGAGTCACTGAAAATCAACAGTTTTCAATTCAGAGAAAAAATCAAACAAATGGCTGTTTTCTCTTACTTCAAAAACTGATATTATTGACCCATCGGTAATTTCGATTAGAATATTCAGTGTAATAGATTAAGAATAAATTGTATTCGTGTTCAAATTTTCAGTCTAAATAAAGATTTGTCCCTCACTCATTCAACTCTTTTAGACTGATTTTCAATCTAGGATTTAAGAGAGTTCCCTTCTGAGGACAGAGTATGAGGGCATCCCAGTAGTTTGATGAGAAAATATGAAAAGTTCTGATGATACACAATTATAAATATTTTTCAATTTTTGCTTATATTTTTTCAACCAACTTTCTGTCTTTATCGGAATGTCTGTTATTTTTTAATTTGTTTCCCATGCCATTAATTTAAATTTATCTGTCTGTCCGTGAAATTGTTCGAAGAATGCGGGAAATATTTACGCTTTGTTTGTTTTTTACAACAATAAGACCCTTTCTTCGAGGCTATTGTCTTTTGGTCTCAGGTGACGACACCGCAAGGCTTAAGAGAATGTCTACCTTCTTCATCTTTTTTATCCAAGAATCACTTAATAGAAGAATGTATTCCACAATTATACTTTCGTCAATAACTTTTCAAATACATTTGAACTGACACTTTTTGGTATGCTTTTTAAACGTAATTGAACGTTGTTACTTGAATCAGTGACATATCAATGAACAATGAATCAGTTAGGCACATTTTTGCAATATCAACAGTAAATGAAATTTGAAAGGTGGGCTTACGCTTGAATCGACGAAGTGTTAAAGCATGTATGCAAATGTAATTATTATCAGGATATACTAGTTACCGAATGAAGATGCAGGGAAAAGATAGGCCTAAGTCCTCGTACTTCAGCCGCACATTGATATACACGTGCAACCTCGTGGAATTGAGCGGAAGAAGTCAGAATTTGTCATGAGGCGCTATTAGGAAATTATCATGATCGGCTGCAGAAGAATACAGAGATCAAATGATTCAGTAACTACAGATAGCTAGCAGGAGAACATCATTCTCTGGAATAATTACCTCATATTATTTTACATTTAAGATTTTTATAATCATCATCAATTTTCATGCGTTTCAATCGCTTTGAAATACGTTGAAATGATTGCAAAAATTACCACTATATTAAGTGACAGTTGTATGATTGCCCGCAATGTATTGTTTAAATAGGCCGCAGTGACAGGTTTGAAGCCTGCGTAATTAATCAATGCTTCATCAATTGCGCACCCTACTTAAAGACGAAACTTTTAGAAACTGAAATTGTTTTTCGTAAAGACGTATATTAACTCTGGCAGCTTCTTCGAGGTTAAGATAAGGTATAATTCAGAAATTTTGACAGATGAAGTTTGGCTCGAAGTAAAGAAAAAACAAATTGCAACATTTTATTACTGTAGAACCAAGGAAGTAAGCAAGCTACGTAATAGCATGCATCACATTATTATTGTGCTTGCGATATGTCACACATTTGTTGTGAGACAATGCAATGATTTTTTCAGCTTAGATGGTATTTCAAGGATTATGGTTTCCATTATTCACAAAAAAAAAAACGTTTGTACTTGTTTCTCCTATAAATGTGTAAAACTAATTTCTCATCACTAATTGAGAAATCATTTAATTAACTTAAAAGATACAAATTTTCCACAATGTGCATCTTCCCACCCATATTTATTTCTATTGATAAATTTAAAGAAACTCATCCAAATCGAGCTATAAAACTACGAGATAATTTAAAATTTTCGGAATGTATATTTTTGTATGATGTATACTTGCTTAAAATCCTCATAAAGTTATTTTGATGCTGAACGTAACTGGTATATTGTAGCCGATTGCTTTACCTCATTTCCATCTTAAATCTTCCCTCCATCTAAAGAAACCTGAAACCGTTGACTTTGCCCCCCCCCTCCCTTCTTCCTCTAATATGGTCAAAGCCGGTAGACTACCTAGCAATCGTTTTTCTTACCCAATTAGTCACTGGACTTAGTTAATTGATTTGGAATTTTGCTGTTTGAATGTTTCAATTAATTATCCTACCTATTACAGCCCATGTCTGGGGTGTAGCAAACAAAGCTAAATATTACGTACAGCGATGCCAGCATGTAAAAAACTACACAGTTATAAAGTCATAGCTTTATTGTATATGTTTATAAAGGACACCTCTGAATGACTATTCAATTTGCCCGGCGCCCAGATGGCATAGCACAATTTGCATCATGCAAAATATTTCAAGAAATATAACATTTCATTGAAAATTTCTACGTTCCAAACGGACGGGACCTGCTATAGATATGCGGGTTTCACTATCTCATACAAGAACTTAGAATAAAAGACTGCAATTTTTTGAGACGAAAGTCAGATTTCACACACAGAATATGCACTAAAAGTTAAGGGCAAACTTTTGTGACTGAGAAAGACGAGATATCTCCAAATCGTGAAGCAAATTGAGAAGCATCGGGATTCCACTTCAATATGAGCAAGCAGGAAACACAGTAGCCACTGGTTGAAAACTACACCAACAAAAATTCAAAAGTGTACTGTTTATGAAATTATGAAGCATTTTTGTGTTTGATGTATATCACATATGGATTTGTTGTAAACATGATAATTCTTGAAAACGATCATTTACGAAAGCAAAGTTAGATAGTTGCAATGTCTTAAGTGTATGGTATGATAATATGTGGTCTAAAGAAACTGTAATGATACCAATATTTGCACATCGGACGGAAACTGTAGCAGGCAAAGGATGTAATATTAGTTAAAAAAGTATTAGTTCTTGGGAATTTAGCATAAATAGAGAAATATTCCTCCAGTTTGTGCTCATCATTTGGTATGCAAGTTTTTTTACCTGCTTGATTTTTTCAGTTGGTTAATCTATCAAGTGACCTATTTAACTGATGTTCTATTTTCCTTTCTATCATTCTTCTTCCTTGCCCTCCCCACCTATATTAGCTGCACTCGTAATACCCATGTTTGAGTATGTACATGAAAAAAGGCGTACATAGTCGACACCTGCCACGGAGGTAATGTTAATCGATGATAAAGTACTAGTCAACTAATGTGCCAATGACTACTGACTGAGAGCATAACAAGTAGGTTTCCACAGGAACCCGCCAAAGAGCCATTGAGGGAGTCGAGTGCGTACTGCCTCGTCATTTCGGCGGTTGTAGGTTTTGGTGTCACACAGGAGAGCCTTCTTAGCATACAACTTCTTAACAAATCAAACTTTTTGACCTACTTAAGAGCCTCACATTTTGAAGCTGACAGTATCTTATGGTAGTTTAATGTAGTTGAAATATTAATCACTTCTTGTGAAACATTCATGCGGCACTTAAACTATGATATACCTGGTTACAAGTGTCTCACGGGCAGCAATTTGAGAAACCCTTCGTCATACTTTAATTTGTATGGTTTTATATTTCATTCGTTCATCTATGTTTTAGTGGAGGGCGTTTTTAAGCCAGTATCACTAGAGTAAGTAGCAGAAACTCAAATTTGGACGCCATTTGTTTCCATTGGCGAAGTGTCTTGCATACACTGCACAATGTCACCGAGTCCCTTGTAAGCGCTGTGGGTTTAATTTTTTGTCGTTTCTGGTGACAGTTGAACGGGAGAGGTAGAGTATCACGTAACAAATATGTAGGGTCCCAGTCACAGTGATATGGGTCAGGGAAGGGGAGACAATGGTACTAGGACCAGATTATTAGTTGCTATTTTTATTCATGGTACGTATGACTACAGCATAAGTTCACAAAATGTTTCAACATCGACTAAGTGATGTCAGAGTGGAGAACCATATGACTGCGAATTATGGGACCAAGTTCCTTCCCCTGGTGGGGAGCGAATGGCAAGAGGCCCCATGGTAACACGAATGACCCAAGGACTTAATAGGCTACATCCTTGCGAAATTTTTTGAACCAAATGGACATTTCGATGGTACATTATATCAAATCGAAAGAAGAGAACAAAAGGTTTTCTTTAATTATATAATATGGCACTAGGGTCCCATGGGTAAATTAAAGGGCCTAGCTATGAAGAAACCTAGTGCGTGGACCGGAAATACTCCATAATTGGGTCTGTTCACTTCTGGTGGATTTAAACTAGGCATAAAAATGTTTCACTTCATGATAACAGTTATTGTTGCCAAATATGGAATCGAGACAGTTTATGAGACAATAACAGTTCGACAAATGTGTTTTATTCCTATTCTACCACCAAAAATGTGTGCAAAACTTCATTTTTATCAGTTTTTATTTTACCCTTACAAAAAAAAAAAAAACAGAAAAAAACGTTCATTGGTGTAACTAAACGGTTTAATAATGAGTTAAGGTGTTTTCTTTTTATGCCAAGTTGGTGCGTTTTAAACGCAATACTTTCCTTAAAGGTTAACCTCAAAACTATGAGTTCTTCCCAAGAAATCAATTTTTTACCGTATATCTCTCCTTTATTTGTAGTATTTGTATTCTTGTAGACACGTGGTCACATTAGCAAAACAAGGTGAACAGAAGAATTTTAGAGGGCGCTAGACAACACTTGAAATCTTATGCAACAATAAAACGGATAACATTGTTGTCGAGAAGTTTTTTTACAGCTTT
The DNA here is from genome assembly GCA_009936505.3 of Holothuria glaberrima. Lineage (NCBI taxonomy): Eukaryota > Metazoa > Echinodermata > Holothuroidea > Aspidochirotida > Holothuriidae > Holothuria > Holothuria glaberrima. The sequence continues at coordinate 9,801 of WURT03047293.1, forward strand.
CATCACGAGACGGCTGAAAATGTGACAGAATTATCAATAGTACGTCTGAAAGAAGATCAATATTGACTTTAATATGATTTGTCAAATATTGAATAGGATAGGAACATGACTCACTGATTGACAGGGTCATCAAGAAAGAATATAACACAAAAATGTATTTACCTAAAGAAAAGTAAATTAACAACGTGTTCTTTTAGGTGTGAAGCAGAATAAAAAGTACGAAGCGTAGTCACATAAGCAAAACGCCTTAAGTGGAAATATTTGATTATGCCAGGATTTCATTGGCCAACTTGCCAAAATTTGACGTTTCGATTTTTTTTCGTTTGTTACAAGAATCATAAAATTTTGACATCTTTACTATAATCTTTCTTTAGGTGTTTGGCAAATATTTGAGCTTTGCCATATTAAAGATGTCATATTTTGCAGCTAAAGACTTAAGGCAGATTTACTCCAGAGTTTCACTATTTTTTCTTCTTTTTACTAATTTACTGAAGACAAAAGCCAATAGCATGCTGGTGGAAATATGTAGAAACGTCTGTAAAAGGTAACATTTAACATTAGAACATGAGAATATTTCTGAGATATTAGATGCTATGTATTGTAATAACTTTTATCAATCGCATCATCAGTTGCTGTATTGACACAGTTGGAATGTTCGAAACATTCTGACAGATGAAGTGATGTGAACGCGATATTTAGAGAGTGAATAAATTGTATGGCCTTCACGACACAGCAGATTTTTTTCAAAACAGTATTACAGAAAAAATCAGGTGAAAATAGTAAGACGTAAAGTTGTTCTTCATACTTTAATTAACAAGTTAATGACAAGTAACCGACATTAGCTTTGACGTAATCACATCATCAGGCTTAAAGTGTCCTTAAAAAAATAAGTTCAAAAATATATGTCACAAAGCTTGAAAAATTAATTCAAACGGTCCAAATCCCATCTTCACAGGACATTCCTGAGCTGAGATATAGAATGTTGAAGCTTATTCACTCAATTTAAAATGGCAGATTAGGCAATGATTTGTGATGTCATTCTTGTACTACTCAAATTACTTTCTTTGTTTTTCTTTGTTTTTTTTTTTTTTTTTGTTTTTTGTCGAAAGCCATTGCACCTTGTCCCGAAATATAACTGTGTTACTGTAATGGGTGACTTGACTATACAAACCCTCTCCATACAACATATTATGCAAGGAAACAGTGAACTTTTCAAGGTTTTACAAACATTTTAATTTCAAAAGGAAAGAAAAGCATGTAACGCGAGTTGCACAAAAAGGACATCACAGATTATTGCGCAATTGACTATTAAAAATTAAGTTTTAAATTTAATATTAAATTTTATATCTCTGCAATGGGATAAGCTATGAAGATGGGAGTTGAATAAATAGGACTTATTTTCTAACCTCTAAAATATATATTCTTGTAAATCCAGACTTTAGGTACACTTTAAGTTGAAGTGAGGACAGAACCCTAAGTAAACATCCAAAAATTCAAAAAAGAGTAAGTTTCGCAAATTCGGTCCCAGACTACTGAGGATATAGACCTCTAGCACTTTTAGAGGGTAACATTCCTGGGACAAAAGACTCCTTTCTAGGTGTCAAAATTTGACCTTCAGTCTCTGTCTGTAGTTGTTAAGAACCGAGCTTTATACCTTCATTATCTTACCACGAGAATCTATCAATGTTCTAAAGTCATTTTGATAAGATCAACTTTGCAATTTGCAACTTTTGCATGTAAACAAAAATCCTTATACAAGTGATGTGCCCATCACACTACTTTTATCAAGATGGCCAGATGTTGAGAGAAATCCACTCAGCTTGGTAGAAGGACCAATATAAAAGCAAGATATGTGACGAAGGTGATTTAAAATGTAGCGATTTTGACAAATGTGTTCTGCCAAGAAGTACAGAGTGTTCAAAACTAACATCAATATTGACAATTTCCTGCTTCAGTGATAGCTAGATGTAAGGATATTTAAAACGGACAGGAATGCATTTAGGCGATAACATTTTCACTGATGTGAAAGTCAGGGCCTTTTATTCTGCATAAAGCTTTTAAAGATCAAAGGACAGCTGTAACAGTATGATATTCTGCTTAATATGTGGAAATCTCATTAACTTTCACAACTACATAAAAAAGGTATCCACTTTGCAAGGATTGATGCAGGGTGAAGTTCATACGGCAAGGAAATCAGTAAACTTCGCAAAAAAAAAAAAAAAAATCAGTGTCCTTGTCTGGTACAAGAGAATGTAAGTCCAACTGTGTGTACTTTTGTGTGTTGTGTATACTATATTACGATTTCTATCACTTAAAAATATCTCTTTTGTCCCATTTTTTCAAGTTTGACCAAGGATTATTTTTATAATAAATCCAGAATTGAAGGCACTTACTTAACGACGCTACAGGACCATAAATTTGGAAGACTAGAACTTGTATTTTACAACTTCATAAGCCTAAATTAGTTACACTTAAAACTTCAGTTCGGATAAAAAAAAAACGTACATGAAAAAATTAATCTTGAATCAAACTTAGAACCTCCCGGATGCTAATCTTTATTGTTTTAAATGAAACCACCTGAATTCACTTAACCATAGCAACGGTCTCATCTCCCACTGAGGAAAATTCCCTTACAAGGTCAGTGATTATATAAAAGTTATCTTTTTGGCTATTAACCTGAATGCAGTTAAATGTTAGTAGCTTGTTTTCAATTCAAGGTAGCTCTAACGATGGATTTAGAAGTATTAATCTGGACATCAGTTGACAATATTGCGTTAACAAGGTTTCATAGTAGAATATAACAATGAGAAAATAGTTACTCACGACTTTTTCGAGAACGATTTATATTTAAATTTTAGTTTAATCCTTACAATTAACTCAAAATCAGCTAATAAAAATTTGTGTTAACGACGTCGATTGGAAACAGGGAAACGTATTGTCCTTCATATTATTTCCTAACTCGGTTAGTTTTCAAAAGTCAAATTTACGTAAGACAGTCATTATGCAATTTAACCTACATTTTTAGAGATACTGTGGCAGATAAGCAAGTATTTATGCAAAGTCTTAAATAAAGACAAGCATTACCAACCTACCTCTTTAAAATGTTTGCCGCGAACGACTTTCTTCAAAGTGATGTATAAACAGAGCGGTAATATGAATAACAAACCGAACTTTACAGCTTAAACTTTGCTATAAGATAAAAGGCAAAACGCCTTGCAGCAAGTTTAAGCGACGTGTTCATATAACCTGGAGGGATATCTGAAGTTTCTGTAAGATATCTGCGCCAAAAAGAGTGGCTCCTTTTGCAAAAAAAAAAATAAATAAATAAATAAAACGAAGAACTGAAACTAAATGATAGAATAAAATTGATAACAATGCAAAGGCCTATAGCCATAAAGTGAGTACTCAAGTCTTTTTACAAAATACCGCCAGCGACTCTCGTTGCTTTTTCAATTTATCAAGAATACCACCACCGCGTCCCGGTGAGTTGTAAATTCTTGTCCACAGTTTGAATTTCGACGTAGATTAGGCTGGAAAGCAAACATATCGCTTCAATATCTCTAATTACTTTGAACTTCAGAGCACCATTTAATACTGGTTCGAGGATTTAAAAGATTGATTGACATGGTTCCTGTTTAGGTAAAGGGTGATGAGAGGTATGTTAAAGAGGGATTTGCATCACCCCAAGTATGACTTTTACTTAGGGGTAAGCAAAAGTCTCAGTTGGTGACTACTCTTTGATTGACACCATAGTTAAAAAAAATTCAAAAGATGCAGAGCAGCTCAAATTACACAGCATGCACAGAGAGTGTTTTTGATTACACATTAGGGCATTGTATACTCACCAGGATATGGCCTTAAGCAATAAACTATGTTTGTATCTGCACAAAGGAGAATCTAAAGACAGTTTTGGGTGGAGCTAGAACTAACTTAGTTGGGAGAATTGGAAATATCTGGGATGAGACTACCCCCCTTTAAAGGCTGAAGGGTTTCTTTAAACAAATGTGAATCCTTGTGTTACCCCAGGAGACCTCGAGTATTTTCTGTTCTCTGAACATTTTATACAAAAGCCCGAAGGACATGCCTTTCTGTGCATTTCAAACATTACGTTCAAACTGATTGAAAGCTTCCTTTATAAATAATCAGTACATTTTGGTGGACGCTCATGTAATCTAGGGAAGTGAAAAGGGCTTTCGTCTAGCTAGATAAACCTTAAGGATAGTCCTTCTTTTGTCACGTCTGAAATATTCAATGTAAACTTGACTTACTAAATAATAATTGCTACTTTCGTAGTATTTGTGTATAAATATTTGCCTGCAAAGTGCATATCACAATAGTTTTAGACGGACCTTTCAGTCTTAATTGACAAAAACATGCATTAAGGCCCTATATGATGAGATTTTCTTTTACTTCTGTCGCACGTGTCATAGTAATGAATCCAGAACACGCAACACGCTATTTAAAGTACACTTGCAAGCTCCTCCTTGACAAATATTGCCCCCAGAAGATAAATATCATTGTCTTAATGCAGCGTTGTAATATAACAAGCCCCCCCAGTAATTATTTCACCCCAACCTACCCCCTCTTCAGTGCTTGGTCAAGCTACTAGCCTGTGCACCTGAGACAACAAATTATGATCCTTGCTATGTCG
>WURT03047304.1:0-11262 GCA_009936505.3 Holothuria glaberrima
CGAGATCTGATCCGGGGAACGAGAGCGTTCCCACTTACAAATTGATCCCCTGCTCGGGGTCAGATCCGGATCTGATCAACTGCTCGTACCAAGTGGGAACACACTCTTTGGCTGACTGTGATACATAAACAAATATTGATTACCAGGTACCTGGGGTCACCTTTTGATTTATTGGTTTGCTGGCTCAGCTAGGCTTCTCCTAGTCTGCTTATTATCTATATATGTTTGAACTTCAGGTGACACTGAAATCCTTCTCTTCCACTCCCCCACACAAGACCCTTTTTCATAACTCACTATAAACCATGCTCTTTTATAAGTCATGATATTTACAGGAGGTAGTAAAATTGCTTTTACACATTGCAAAAGAAAAATTTATCTAATGTTCCTGAATAATAAACAGCAAAACAGTAATTGCCACTTAGTGCAAAGCATGGCTTTGTACCCTTGGCTTGCTCTGTATGTAGAAAGATTCTTGTACAGTTGTGACAGTGGAGTTTTGGTATATTAACCTAGATGTTCTTGTATATACAAAACTGTTCCTCTATTAAATAAGTGAAAGACAGCATGCTTTCATTGGGTTTCTGTATTATTTCTCAGTGTTGGGTAGGTAGCAATGACACTTGAGCACAAAGTTCAAGGTATGAAGAAAACTTCTCCTCTGTACTACAGTAGTGTGGGTTACAGTAGCAGTAGTATAGACCTCAATTTAATTTTCTTTTCCTATGCTTGGATTGCCAAAGAAATGCAAATATTTATTGTTCTAAAAAATTTTCAATAGCTAGTGAAGAATTTCAAGAATGCTAGATTGACATGGTAACCCATTTACTGCAGGTTAGTTGATTTGTTGATTTCAAAGCCATGCACATGACCTCTAAGGCTCCTACAAAAATTTCGTATTTCAGAAATACTTGATAAGAGATCCAGAAACAGCTTGCACACAGACGGGTGGACCAGCTTACTGGAATTCTATATGAAATGAAGAGGTATTTTGTTTCAGTTAAACTTGACCTGAGAGGCGTGCTCCCTCTGGTGGGCCCAAACCTCTTGACCCTGTATCATGTGACCTTGTTAAACTCATTAGATTTCCCAGGCTGCAGCTGTGGTGCTACATGCTACCAAATCTCTCATGGAGAATCAAATTATCCCCCAAGCAAAGGTATAACATCAATAGAGCATGACAATTCCCTGCAGAGAGCAGAGTTACCTTCACATTGCCTTTCAACTTACAGACTGTCATCTTCACCTTAAAGGCCAGGGTTTGTCAAAACATCTTATGTAAGGAACAAAAGAAATATTAGATTTGGAATTAACCCAAGCAGAGAAATTTAACAAAAGTTTTGTGGAGTAGTTGGGATTTTGACAATTTTAAGTGCAATGTTTAGGACTGTTTTGAGGCAATGGCAGCCAGCAAGTTTTCTCCTTTGTCTAAACTTGTCGGGAGAGATATTTTCAAATTTATTTCATACAATTGTATTCCCATTTTCATGTTTGTACACATACTTTTGAAAGTGAATGAAGTAAGATAAAAGCATGTTGGTGCAACTTTCGGGTAACTTTGTGTTAGAACTCAAAAGTTGCAGTGAATTATCATCCAGACATGACTAGGCCTACAATTTGCCAGCAACTATTTCAAAACAAATATATAATTAGGCTAACAGTTAAATCAATTACAGTGATATGAAATAAATAACACGCTCCAGAGGCAGATTCAGTATTAGAGAGTGTACCCAGTGTCTACTCCCATTGTCACACTGGGTATTTCAACCCTCCAACCTGCCTCATCCTGTCCTTTGACCCAAGGAATAGCACCTCGACCACTTCCTACCACCCCTCCATCTGTATCTTTAGAGGGAAATATTGTGTTTGTTCTACAGAAAATTTTCATAGTTTTGAAACCACTATTAATAGACACAGAATTATAGACAAATCAAAAAAGGTGGTACGGTAGCTTTCTTTTCAAGAAATAAGGCTCGCACAGGAAGAAATTTGGTAATTTGTTGCACAAAATTAATTTGTTCACCCAATCTTTTGAAAATTCAAATGATGCAACATCCGTTACTCTTAAAATGCATAATACTTTGAGAAAATTAAACCATTGCTGGAGTTTATTGGTGAGACTGAACTGTTTAATAATTGTTTAAGGTACTTTCTTTGTATGCCATGTTGGAGCATTTTGAATGCAACATTTCTCTTTAAATTCATCTCTGCATGCCAAATTGTCAGCCTACATCTTTCCATGAAAAGACATTTGCCATACTGTGCAAATTGTAATGTTCATTAGTTTGTTGAGACAATGGTATACTGTCTTAATGAGTGTTTTTCAAAGGTCTACAGTAGGCTAGGGTTACCTGACTCTCACTGGTGGTAATGCTCTCTCCTTGGAGTCAGACCCCTAGGGAATTTTCAGTATTGTCAAAACATGCAGAAAAAACATCATGGGGCATGCATTGGTGTTATTTCGCACGTTTTAATGAAGGTTATAAAACTAGCAATTTTAGTGTTTTTCTTAAAGTGAGTCTCAGCTTTTGCCTCTCATTTGACCACTGTGATTGTCTAGCCACATTGGCAGCTTGTTGCACAAGTTGAGGCTGTTATGGTGTGTTTCTTTTTTTTATGTAAGGATGTCCTTGTAAGAATCACAACTCTGCTCCCATTCTAGATCACTTTAATTTTTATGTAGCTGAATCACAGTAAGATTAACTACTTGCACAACACATTGTGATGGAATACAGATTTAGTTTGAACTCCTTACCCATACATGATGGTAAAATCAAATGCAATAACTATCCTGTAATATTTAGATTATGAAAACTTCCATTGTGTTTGTCAAGAGCTGATCATGTACAGTAACCCTTTAATATACTTTCAGCACATGAAACTGAATTATTAGACTGACGGAATTTCTAGCTAAACCTTGGCACATGTTGAAGGTTGTAATCCTAATTGTCAAAACATTCAAATTTTCATTACTGGAAAAATTCTAGTTCTTGACAGTTTGACATCATTTATCCAAACGAGCGATCACCTATCAAAGTGTGCCGTTTGGTTTTGATCCTAGAATAAGCAATTTTGTCAGAGTTATAAATCTGGGGTGTAATTCAGGCAACAATTGTCCTGTACGGGGACAGCTCTCTAGTCCGACGTCTCTTTGTTCTGACGTCTCTATGTTCCGAAGAGTCTGCATTGAGGTTAGTGTTAGAAAAAAGGTTAGGTTAGAACAAGCCCCCATCCTACCACTGTCCTTCATTCACTCATTCGGAATATAGAGACGTCGGAACAACAAGACATCTAAACATAGAGGTGTAACCGTCCTGTACCAGGGAATGGTTGTAACAGTGAATCATTGTCTTGTCGAGAGGATTTAACCCCATTCTCGTTCGCCGTGTTTGCTCCCCTATTCACAAGAGTAAAATGTAATGAAAAATCAAAATTTATCTGTTTTGTGTCTGTGTATTATAATACTTAAAGTTGATGCAACTCTCTGGAACACATCTTCTATATGTAGTAAGTCTTAATTAATTGACACATAGTCTAGACTACAGTTTCAGCAGCAATAAATTTATCACAATATGACACTGGCAATCACTCTCTTAAATCAGACAAGTCAGATAGACAAAACTGGAAGATATTTCTCAAATACTTTCTCTCTTATTGTTTTACAATTTTCTTATATTTACAAAAAAAAAAAAAAAAAAAAAAAAAAAAAAAAAACCTTCAGTTAAACACAGGTTTCCATTTCCTCTTCAATGCACCTAAATGCAACAAGAAAAACCTTAAGTTTTGTGTTGGACAATAATGTAGCTGCACAACATCAATAAAGTTTGTTTATTATTTACTAGTGTTGTACTGTTGTTACAAGTAGCCAATCATTTCAGATACTGATAATCTAATTCAGGTATCAATTCTCAGGTTCAGTGAAACTAAGGTCTAGGTTTTCTCAGAATTGGTGAGTTCTGAAAGTGCGTGTCCCATCTTGAAAAGTATGTTGTTACATTTAAAGAGGGACAATTGGAAGATATGCAGTTATGGCTTGTTTACAACTATACTCATGATTCCATCCTCTCTGCACAATAGATATGTATATACCCCTCTGCTAGACAAGTTGCCATGACATAATCCCTGTGTTGGAGAGAAATGGTGGGAGCATGATGAAATCTAGTCATTGGAAATCCTCAAACAATACTTAAGCTTGTCAAAACTCAACCTTCAAGTTTCATGCAGACAACTCAGCAAGTTCTCCTACATATTTCCATGTACTGAAACCGGAAATTTTATGTCAAAGGATGGTGAAGCCCAAGATATATTAGGTAACACTTGAGGTATGATCTATGTGTTTGTGGGATGGTATAAATTTCTTAATATACGGACAAGAGACCAAGTTGGAAGTTTGAAAAATTTTAAGTAATTATAGAACTGACTTTGTTAAATTACAATTGACTAGGTATGTTAATTGCTGTAGCTTTGTGGGTGATCAGCTCAACATCATTCTATTGTTAAAGCATGCTATAATCTGTCTCATCTGCAACATCCTAATTTTGTTGTAAGAAATCACACAAAGTTTCAATCTACATGAAAGTTCTTTTCATTGGTATTAATCAGAAATACTTGAATGAACAGAACAAATGAAATTAAAAGGGATATTTTAATGTTATATATTACACTTTCTTGATTTGATGACACCTGAAATCCACTGCCAAGTAGTCATCTTACTTCTTCATGTCATAGGACAATATGGATTGTGCTTACTAGTTTTCTTGTGGTCACCAGCTTTGCTAGGGATTGGGAAGAGCAATTGAAATAAAAACTTTACTTAAATTTTTTTGGTATCTACAGAAGCACCTTTCAAACTTAATGAGTATGATTTCAAGTATAAAATCATTCTCATAGGCATCAGTACTGACAGTGCCAAAGTTGGAGTAGTGATACTCTGCTGTAGGCTGTAACTCATACCAGTAATTATTGGTTTCTTCCTTCCATTTCTTTGTTCCTCTAGTAATTCCTAAAGAACTGCATCACTGGGCGTGTTCCCACAATTCATCTCAACCAAGGAATATTAAAGTGGCATTGTACTTTGAACCTACCAACAGTGGCAGATCAATTCATCGTTTGAAATTTTCATTGAAAAATGTGGTCAACTCATCTAGCTTGGCACAATTTTTAACAAAGGTGTACAATATATTTCCTTGTGTAATAATTAAAACTTGTCAAAATTATTGATATTGTGTGAGGCTGTGAGTCATAACCTTTCAGCTGGTCCCATTGAATTGTTTGATTAAAGTAGATGACGCTGACAGAAAAAGGAAAAAAAAGGTCAAATAAGCGCTGCTCTTCATGTATTGATATGTGGTACACAGTATCAAGTATGAACATAATTGTTTAAATAGGTCTCTCTATGTTTTGTAACTTTGTCAAGTTACATCTACTCACACACATTGTTGTTACTCATGCATGTCTCTTTGTTCTTTGTGTGTGACTTCTCATGTAATCTGCTTGAACATTCTGTAATAAGGGTGAACATGAAAATCATATATGCCATGACCATTACTTGTAGATGTAACCAGCAATTTTTATGGTGCCTCTGAACAGAGAAGAGCCAACTGCTTCCTGCAGGCACTACCTTTATGGACTTCCTGTTGTGTTAATTAACTTTTTAATGAGTTTGGGTGGTGAACATTGAACAGAGGTTTCTAGTTATTAGTACCCGTGTGAGTCTATGCTGACGAAGAAGTACAAAAAATTAATAGGTTTCCACTCCAGTTGCAAAACTGTACTGGGAAAAAAGGAATAAGAGAGTAAAGATCAAGGTGTAGATGTAGCACTGACCTTGATTTAACCAAGAAACATGGCTTCAAGTTTTCTTTTGTTTCATCTTTGCTCAGATACTGTAAGTTTCAATATTTCATAATATTTCCAATCCATAAAGGGCAATCAAAGTGGAAGGACACTTTTGTAATCTGATTTCTGCATTCCTTTGAATTTGGAAATACATTATAGCAAGTTCATACCTCTGCTGATAAGTTAATTGAAGGGACATTTCGGCTCTGTAGTTTTCAATTTTGTATTGCATACTGAACTACTTCAACTCAAACAGGAGTGCAGATTTGTTTTTGTCTAAAATTTCTTTGAACCTTGCAAATAGTGCAAAGGAAATGGCAAGTTTAGAGAGAAGCATAAAAGTAACACCCACCTGCTCAGAGTCATCAAAACTTTGATCCTTCAGGAATACTTCCTATCCATGTCCAGAAATTTAGGGCAGGAGGAGGAGTCCTCTATGCAGGGCTCCATGTCAGTACTGCCAGCTTTTACATTGTTATCCATTGACAGGTGCAGTGCTCTCATCCCTTCCTTTTTTGTGGGACAAAGATATGAAATTGTTTGTTTGTACACATCACGTTTTCCATATTGATCCAAGTTGGTGGATAATGTGCACGGGGTGGTCCGTTGTCAGTTGAGATTCTTTATGATGCTGTTGTAAGCTTTGTTAACCACCTGGGAGGATTATTGTTGTACGTGTTTGATAGACTAAGTGGTTATTAAGATCCTGCAGGCAAAAGAAACACCCCCATTTTGGATGTTATGTTGTTTTCCTTCAAATTTCCAGTTGTTTTTACTCCTAGTTGTTGACTGCTCTGCACAAAGTCTTGCAATCTGCCATAAATCTGTTTCATAACTTTAGTGAGAATTGGAGTGATACAGCATATTTGTGGCTCATATCAGTATATATTTGGCAATTTTATTTCGAATTGTATCTTTCACATTATCAAATTGAATAGAAACAGAAGGAAATTAAACAAGTGATGAACTTGTTTATACAAATTCTTACACTTGGTGTGTATGAAGGGAGTCTGGCTCTTTCTTCCCTAAAGTTTGCAGAAAGTGAAAAGAATCCCTCACTGATTTGGTTTGAGGTGAAGAAATTTTTTTTGATCAGAACTGCTGCTTGATGTCTATGTATGCTATATAATTCAGCGACCTCAATAAGTTTCAGTTAGTTTTTAGTCTTATGATAAAGTAACAGATTCCATTGTGCATTGACTGATGACTCCAAATTTTATCTGGTTGCATGGAAATTCTTGTCAATTTTTTCCAGGTTTTCAGTCAAAATAAATTTCTTCACAGCTTTTGCCAAACCAGATACAGAAACAAGTTATAGAATTTGTCTTGTGGTGTTCAGTTAAGCAAATCCAAAAGTAACCAAAATGTGTGGCTACAGTACACATGACAAGTTATGGTATTGCTAATGGAGTCATTAATAATTGTTTTTCATTGAGCACTAAATGTCTGTCTGCACTCCTTACCTCGTAGTTTACATAATAAGGCTATCTCTAATTACCCTTTCTATCTGGCAAGTTGTTGGTGCAGGTGCTATTGCCCTGTCAGCCGTATACTGACTCGCTGCATTCCTGTGATTTCGTTTTGTGGATTCTGATGATGCTATGAAGATCGAATTTGACACTATTATACTGGAATCACATATATATAATATAGAGGGCAGCATCACCATGTCTCTTATAGAGTAGGTGGGAGGGTGCAAACATTTTGATAATGCCCCTCAAATTTTTTCACATTACCCTATGATGTCAGTTACACATTCTTGTGATGAATCATGGATACAAATTCCCCCTCCCCCTTCAATAGAAACTCTGCCCTACCAAAAGAAAAAAGAAATATCTTTGTTTTCCCATACATGACAAGGTGACAACAAGCTTGACCATTGCCACTGAGACCCTCAGTATTCTGAAGAGCACAACTTTTCGAAATTTACAAAGCTTCTGGAAGCTTTCCTCCATGAATAGCAACTAGGCCATGAAATCCCATTAGGGAACCTAGGGGCTTATAGATGTGACATAAGAGAGGATTATCCTTTACACACTCATCATATCTTTCATGTCTGTTCCTCCTTTTTCAAACTCCTCCCTTAGACTCGTCTTGGCTGTACTTATCAACTTTCAGACAAAACCTGATACCATGTCTTAGTTTCTATTTTTTGAATTTTGTCAAGGACTGATATTACATGACATGTCCAGGGGTATTTTCCCAGGACCCAAAGTGTCATTTGCCTTTTAGTTGTCAGAAGCTGCAAATAAAAATGGATACAGATAGTTTCCATGGATATGTTTTTGTTTCCCTGTGGATTAATTATCTCTCTTGAGAATTCATTGTTGGACATTACAGCAAGTTTCCATGTCTTCCAGATGATGATATTTGAAAATGTTCCCCTACAATGTTTTAGATGATCCCTTCTATTTATCTTCTAGACATGTAAAAGCAAAAACCATTGGTTTTAATAAAAGTAAAAGTTAGACAGTTTTATATGCTTTCTTCTGCCTTGAAGTGGCTTGCAAATGTGGCATGTCCCATCATTCGACACCTGTTTTTAACTTTCACCTTCAAAAGTGTTAGCTTCTATTATTTGGGGTAGATTCAGATCACCATGGTAACCATCATTACACTAGAGACAACAACTGCCACAAGTTTTGGGGCCTCTCCATTTAATTGTTAACATTTTATAATCTGACCTCATCAAAAATCTTTTGTTGGCCCTGGAACTTTTCCCCCTGTTTTTGTCAATTTTTGATCTCCTGCAGATACCTTGATTCAAACTCCCATCTGTGTCACATGACCTATCCACCCCTTTGAATGGGACTCCCTGGATGCAGCAAACTTCACTTCCAAGTTTAATGAGCTGTTTCTACCAGTGTGGGTTTGTATGCACTACAGAGTTCATGTTTTGCAGGTTTCTATGTGGTTGCTGGGCAGATTTTCTAATAAACACATACTGTCTAATCTTGTTCAGAGATGGGGAGGCCCTCTGTCCATACTGGAACCAAATTCTTTTCGTAGAAAATCAATTTACTGTTGATCCAAACCCAGCAGCACTCAGTTTTATTAAACCAGCTCTGACCTTCAATTTTGTCAGTAAGAAATTGTGGTACACTGTAAATAAATAATGAATCCCAAACTTTGTTTGCAAGGAATAGAAAGCAACATGGCAGTCCTGCAGTTTTAGTCACCATGATGTCTTCAGCAGGCTTTATAGTAGATTATGAGACTTTCAACCTCTTTTCTTGAAAATCCTACTTTGTACTACTTTTTTACTTCAAAGAAATGCATGTAATGGCACATTCAAATTATCAACAGAAAAAATGTCTTAGTGAATCATTATGGTGCTATCAAGATGATGAGATTTGCCTGCAAATGCTCTACCTTTATCTTACTTTTGGTCTACAGTATCATACTTTTGTCCTGTTTTACTAAGAAGTTTGTATCCAACTTTTCCAACTGAGTCCACTTGAAAGCCTGAAAACATTCAGTTGGTAGAATTTGCATACATACCGCACAAATATGTCACAAGACTAATTATTGGTGGTACCTCTTTTATTTGTTAAAGGGGATATGGCACTCCCCACCTCCCAAACCAGGGACTTGCTAGCAACTCTCTGATCAAACATATTTAGGAATATAGCCCTACAGTTCTAAATACACTTGATATTTAACTGCACTTTGATGATTGACATTCATTCAAATAATAGGCCTACAGTTTCACTCTGACTGGTCAACAATGACTTGTAGGCCTAAAGTCAGTTGTATTCCCAGTTAAGTTGAGCTCACACATGTAATTCTGTGTTCGGCAATATTGCCTCGAACAATTTAAACTTGGTGCAGGCTACTTTGTCTCTGTCTTAGAGGTGTACTAGACAGGAGGTTTGGTTTTAAATTGGAGGAGGGGCTAGAAGTTAACTTAGGATGGAGAATTGTTACTGTCTGGGGTGAGATTAGAGATCCTTTAAAAAGTCTAATTGTACAATGTTCATTACTGTGCAGCTGTTCAGATTAAAGTACCAGAAAAAATTATATTTAAAGGGAAATATTGCATTTGCTTTTCAGAAAAGTTTCTTAATTTTTAAACCAATATTAATAGATAGAGAATGGTAGACCATTATAAGTAAGGCAGAATGGTAGCTTTCTTTTCAGGAAATAAGGCTCTTACAGGAAAAAATTGGATTATTTGTTGCACAAAAGTAATTTGCTCACCCAAACTTTTTAAAATTCAAGTGATGCAACATCTGTTACTCTTGTAATGCATAAAATTTTTAGGAGATCAAGCTATTGCTGAAGTTTGTTGGTGAGACTGAACAGTCAAGTAATGGTTTAAGAAAAAGCAGTCCCCGCTATTTTGAAGTTGTGTACCCCAGTACACTATTTCAGGAATGGCTCCTATCAATCATGTGACAATATTTTTGTTGCTTATTTCCTTAATTTATGCTGAATAACTCATTGGTTTACCCTCAATATTCAATGATTTTACATAGGAACATAATGAAAATACTTGTGCAAGAAATAAGAGATCTGTAAGATTTAGCAAATTTTTGAAATTAATGTGGGGGAACTGCCATCTCCTTTTAAAGGGAGATGGCAGTTGTATTTTCTTTGTATGTCATGTTGGTGCATTTTAAATGCAATCTGCATTTGTAACTATTGCATAATGATATGTAAAGCTTTCTGAAACATTACACCAAAAGCAAAACAAAAGAGAATGAAGTTAATGCATGGCAAAAAGTGACTTCTAACATGCAGCAGAGCAAACAAAGCTTTTCAACTCATCACTGTAAAAGAACTATCTGCAGCAGATCCTAATGGCAGAAACTAACCACTGTGAGGTGCTATGCAGTCTAGTAGTAAAATGTGTCATAATTGATGGTTCAAATACTGTGTAGGGCAGGGAAGGTGTACTAATCAGAATCTTACTTGATGCTGAAATGCACCAACCTGCCGTAGTATTGCTTGGACAGCCTGGCATTTGACAACTACATGGGCATTACCTTCGGCCGGGTAAACCAAAATTACCATGAACAGTCAGGAAAAATCAACAGATCACAGTTTTAATAGCTTGTAACACTGAACATGTCAGACCTCTCCCTCAGGCGGCACAGAAAGGTTAAAAAAATACTACAGACTTTTCTCTTTTTTTGTGCATATGCATATAACATGTCACTGTGGTGTCTGATGTTACTCTGAAACTG
Source organism: Holothuria glaberrima (assembly GCA_009936505.3). Lineage (NCBI taxonomy): Eukaryota > Metazoa > Echinodermata > Holothuroidea > Aspidochirotida > Holothuriidae > Holothuria > Holothuria glaberrima. The sequence goes on from WURT03047304.1 coordinate 11,025, forward strand.
TGAAATTTTCCCCCTGTAAACTGTGACAAAATGTTTAGGATCTTGACAGAATGATGTGACATAGAAGGGTTGATATTTGTTCAGTGTCCTCTTTGTTGCCTCACACAGGGAGTATACATTTCTTCTATTTCTCTTATACAAGCCTTTGTTCGGGTACATTTGAGTGTCAAGTCTCAAAGAGTGTCAAGAAATGTGTCACTGTAGATCAGAAATATCCACATAAAGTTGATGCTTATCT
>WURT03047315.1:0-14450 GCA_009936505.3 Holothuria glaberrima
TTTGACCTCCCCCAAAAACAATAGGGCACACCTTCTCACTATGACACATCCATATACCAAGTTTAAGTTTAGTCCATGTTTCCCTTGTTGAGTTACAGCGTACCGAAGCGAGCGTCACAGACACACACACACACACACACATACACACATGCCAACCTGACTACATAGGTTCCTTTGCTAAAGCAAGGAACCAAAAACCAAATACAAGCTCTCACCACTATACCTTGATTTGGTCTATCTTGTGGGTTGAATCTAGAAGGTCTGATTGGGAAAATGTTTTGAGTTTAGACTACAGATTTGACCCCAATAACTAAGTTTAACCCTGTATACCTTCAAGTCAAATTACTTACATTTAAACATTTAAAATCCTACAGTTCTTGCACCTTAAGAAAAATAAACTTTCACAACTCTTTCATGACCATACCATGAAAATCTTTGTTCCATTTCACCTAAAAAAAATATTATGAATATAAAGTTCCACATGATGCATGCATTTAAAATAAATGTATTCCTACAAAATTTCCTAACTTATGTCTTTCTTACATAATTCCATGTCGGACATTTCCAAGCTGAGCAGCACTGCAGTCCACATTTAACACATCCAGATCAGTTCATAAATTCTTTGTTTGGCCAGCCTGGTTGTCCTACATAAAGTTTAATGAAGATTTACAAGCACAAAACAGGTAGGTATTGAATGGACCACAGGGAGCAATGGGCCAGGAAATAAAATCAAGGTAAACTCACAGCATGTTCCAAGTCCTCATCTTCCTCCCCCTCCTGGTTCCCCTCCCCAGGGTCTTCCAGTTTCTGCTGTTTCACCCCAAGTGGCTTCTTGGCACTGCCATTCACCTTCAGACCTGTTACAGATGAGGCACTTCCAGTGGAGGGAGGTCTTGGTAAGGGGGCCCCCAGACTGGGGTTACCCTGAAGTTGTGAGGTTAGATGTCTCAAGTCCCGAGAAAGCTGCTTCACATCTGCCAAACATTAAAAATGTGGTCGAGACTTGAATTTTATATTTTCATTGTTTAATATGAATATGAAAAGTGGGCTCAATTATCAGAACAAAATCTGAACACAAATCACCTCATACTCACATTCTCTAAGCCACACCCTTGTAACAATAACAAGCAGTTCCCCATCCATTACTCTGAATTAATGAGGACATACGGAGTTGTCTGACTATCAAGCAACCCCCTCAAACACACTTGCTTTATCATGTAAGATGGCCATCACAAGAGATAACCACAAAAGGCTATCAAGAAACTCCTCACCCCCTCATTCATACCCAATTTTGAAAAATGTCCCAACCTCAGAGCAAAGACACTGTCTCCATTGGCTTATATTATACACATAGGCAGGAAGTAATACATGTAAGATATTTGCCCTCAGTTATAACCAAATTATCTTGCCATTTTTGATAACTTAGGGCAAAAGAAAACCCAGTAACTTTTAACAAGATGCGCACATATAATATGAAAACAAATTAGGTTAAAATTAACAACATGCATCATCTTATCTTATTTTATTCTAAAGATATCTCTTCTTTTTTGCTGCCTGCAACAGGGTGCTGCCACCTGCATATATGATGGCTCGTAGGTATCGTCTGTCACAGAGCCATAACAACTTGAACATTCCTGTCTATTCTGTCATGATCTGTCCAGGTTAGTTTTTGATGTAATAAACATCATTTTCCTTCCAAAATTTCCTTTTCTTCAAATCATAAATCTTGATTAATGATCATGAGATAATTCCATACATATCAATTTCTAAAAATTAAAATACATAACTGACTTCAGAACAGACGTTCTTTTTAATCAGGTTCTTCCTTGCTCTGTTAAAACATGGCAGTCCTCATTTAATAACAATATCTCCGTAATACTACCAACATTTCATGTGGATCCTATGTTATAGGTTTATTTTGACAATTTTGGTCTAAGTTTTCTATACATCACCCTTCTCACAATTTATAAGATGACTTACTCAAGGACTCTCTAAGTTCGGCTTTCAATTTTTTATTTTCTCTTCTTAGTGCCTTGTTCTCTTCCAATAGCTTTTGGATTTCTTTGATGATATCAACTTGTCTGTGGCTCTGGGGATTGTGGCCATCACCATGATCTAGATCACATGTACCACAGGAGCACATACTGCCCTCACTGTCACTATCAGATTCAACTTTCCTCTTTTTGACAACTGTCGGTTGTTTGTTGGAATTCTGAGCCTGCAGATGTCTCTTTCTGTTCCCTTGTTTGGATGCTTTGTACTGATTCATCTATCAGAGAGAAAAGACAAAAATTGCATGTATACACACAAATAGGCAGACTGACAGAAAACTGGATGGACTGATATGGTACACAAGACAGATTGCTGGTCAGATCAACAGACAGATGAACAGACAGACAGACAGACAAACTTGCAAACACTAATGGATAATACACATAACATAAATCAAAAACACTATGTACATCCGCTAATAAAGATGCCCCTTTTTGGAAAGAAGTGCCCCTTTGATTTTACAGATGAACATTGTACTTACATATACACAGTCCTTCCTTCCTGTCAACAGAGGGAAGCAGCTCCCTTATAAACTTACTGCTGATGTACACATTAAATACTCTGAAAACTGTCTAAAGGTGGTGCCAGGAGTTGCTGGAAAGTGAAAAGTAGAAACAAGCTCCCTGATTGGGCAGGGGATCAGTCACCCATAGCCCTGACAAAAGTAGCAAATTACTGGAGGAATGGCTGAAGCAAAAATTACTTCCAGCCTCACAAATGTGGGGTTCTTATTTGACAGTTCTGATGTTAAATTTAGGTAACCTTGCATAATTTGCATTTTTATTTACACAACTTTCAAAATTTGGCATATTTATAAACAGTTTGAGAATTTTGGTGTTTATTTGAGGAAGATTTGAAAAATTCAGGTTTTTGAACAAATTTGAAAATTTGGGGGTTTTATTGAAGAACATTTGCAGTTTTTGTTCTATGGAATCTCTGTGCTAACAAAATCAAGTGAGCCTCTAGGTTGCTGTCTGGGATTACATACTTTACCATACCTATTAAGTCTCTCTGATGAAATTCGGAAATGTCCCTGACAGTGGGATGGGGGCACCTTCCTTTGAAAGGGGGGGATGAAGACAGGAGGCATGACCCCCTTTACCCCCCCCCATTTGGTGCAACTACTGTGTTTTAAATACCACAGCTCTGATTGTTGATTGCAATTTAGAGACAGTGTGGCATAGCACAGAGGCATGGGGCCACTCTGCAGTAAGTCTAGCCTAATTGGTGTCTGAGAGGTGCCAGCTGTGTGTACACTTTTCACCATTTCCCCTCCCCTTTGTGAATGCATTTGTTGAAGTAGAGTAGATAGCTACTGTCACTCAACCCTCCTGATATTACCTGTTCAAGTTTTTAATTCATTTTGAACACAATCATGGTCCACACTTAATACATACCCAAACTAATGTTGTGCTGTCCGGCATGTAAACACTGTTCACCTAGTAGTTGGACTGTGTCAGAGATAAATCTTTATAGCTAGTTCATCCCCTTATATAACACTGCCCACTGATAAGGGCAGGGATCAGAAACTAGAGTCATAGTACATTAATACGACCAGTTTATGTAGGTCAGTGTCATAACCAGTGACAGAAGAAGCTAGTAAATGTCTTCTCTCCCTCTTCCTTCCTCTCCCTCACAATTCCCTCCTCCCTCTCTCCCCTCCCTCACTTACTCCTCTCCCCTCCCTCCCCCTCCCTCCCCCTCCCTCCCTCACCAAATTGGTAAGCAAATTGACATCCATCTGAAGTATAAATGCTGCTAAGTAGCACTGATACTTTTAAAATTAAAATTATTCCAAATTCTTAATTCCCTGGTAGACACAGGGCCTTGAGAGAGCAAAGATCAAATTTACATTCTCAGACTACCACTCCAGCTAGACTAGGGAAACAAGTGGTGATGAGCCAATTACCAACTCTCTAGGTTAACAATGACCCCACTGTATGCATTGTACTCACAGAGCAAGGAGAGCTGAGTAATAGATACTAAAATTACTCAAGGATAAGTAATTTGCTGTTTGGGAACTCAATTCTGTAATTGTGTATACACAGTGGCCACACTGGACCCTGGCAACTACTACAGTAGAATACTAACAATGCCTAAGAATAGCAGTCAAAACAAAGTACAGTAACTGAAAACTTGTCTAATGCTGGCTTTTGCCTTGAGGCTGTTCATTTAAGTTGGTGAGCATGCCCCTCCAGATAAAGCTAATTTAAGCTAAAATGATAAAAAAGGCCACAAATTACCACTTCTTTTTGTCTTATCATGTAGCTAGGGAGGAAATGTATTGCCATCCTAATATGACATCTGCACAGCAAATTTCAGAAAAATCCCTGACAATTACAGAAGCTGAAACCTTTTGAAAAGAGAGACAGACATTTTCAGTGAGATCAGACATTTTGTCCCCTACAGCATAACATAAGCTCTACCCACACTTTGTAAAATAATGAAAGGTCCTCCCTAAATCTGGTGCAAAATTTTTTCAAATGGGCTGAAATACTAGTCAGCAATGTTTGTGGTTGGTCTGTCAGAGTGTGGCAAGCTGTTTTGAGGTTATATAAGCTGTGCTGGGTGAGAGCAAACAGGCTGGTCAATAGACCGGAATTGGTGTAAATATATTAACTGTTTTGCATGCTCTGCTCCCTATTTGTGGAACCAGACACAAGACCATATTTGGTTCTGCACTGAACTATCTGTGTTTAAGGGTTACCTCAAGGCAAATTTCTCTACTTGTTCCTTTGACTGTAATTAAGTTGTTTTTGTTCAGTACCTAGATTACCTGCTCTTTTGTTCCTCATTTGGCTTTGTTTGATTCTAAGGTATTATTATTTCTAAACCACCATCTATGCAGGAACATGAACATGAACCAGCAACAAACCACAATGTTTGAAAAAAGTTAGAATATAAAACTTTTGCATTTTAGACTTACTGACAATATAAAGGACTTATTAATTTAAGAACTAATTTATGATAAACCATTTAAGAACTAATTGATATTAAGGTAAGAACTTAATATTGACAACTCAGGTTTTAAGGACATGATTGATAAATACAAGATTTAAGGACTAATCTAGATAATGCAAGATTTAAAAATTTATCTTGTGTAAACTGCAGTGACTGCTTGATAAGACAGCATTGAAAAACTAATAATTGATAATGAAGGATAATTAGGGCAGGATTTACAGACTAAAATTTTGGTACAGAATTTATAAGAATTACTTATTGATAATACCAAGATCATTATATACAATAATTGATAATACAGGGTACAGTACTTGATATTTGAATGCACTGATGGTATACACAATTTCAAACAATAACTGATAATATCAGAGGATAAAAACAAATTTTAAAACTACATTAGAAACACTGCAAACAATATTAGGAATATCTGAACTTATCTTGATTTGATACTTTTCTTCAATCAATGCTTTGTCATGTATCTTTGCAATTCAGAAGTCAAATCATAGCCATATGGGCTATACATCTTGCAATGATGCCTTTCATACATATTGCAATAATTTAATATTTCATATTACTAACAAAGATATTAACTGTTACAATAACTAGTATACAGCATAGTTCTGAAACTCAACTCTTCCAACAACAATTTACATACATACATGTAAGCAATTACACACATACCCAGAACTGAACAAAGAAATAATCATGTACAAGCTTCACACTGACACCTACACAGGCAAGCTGTGCCTATACACAATGTGGTTCTTACCAATGATTTATCTCCTCCATTGACTAGGTAAGAACCTCTACTCTTGGCAGCTGTAGCTGGTGATACTTTCAGTTCTCGTAGATGATAACCTGATGAACTAGATGAACGTCTTCTAACTCCACTGATCACCTTATCTGTCATTTAACACAAAGAGAAAAAGAGGATTGGCCATTATCATCCACTGCCTAAGTAGACCATGCTCGCTATACTCATGCTGTGGGATGGAGCTGGTGATGGGAATTGTAATGAACCAGACAGTCTGACTTTGCTGGGTTGAGATTTACAATATTAACAGGGCAGACCTTCGCCTTAAGGAAGGGAGATTAGAATTGCCACTTTTGTGAGGTTATGGTCTGTGTCAAGTTGAAGGTGAATGTTAATCACCGAATCAGGCTGGTTGTGCAGACAGCATAGAGGGAGATATGGGAATGTAATATACGTATTATGTGCACCATCCAGCATGGGCAGTTTCTGAGACTGACTTGCATACTGCCATCAGTTAAACACATACAGAACCTGTATCTACGAACCTGGATCTACTAACCAGTATCTATGTGGTATGCCCTGTGCATGCATGCCAAGGGTATGAAGTAATTAAGATCTGAAAGTGAAAGGGAAAGCAATCTGTGATATAAATAGTAAAGCAGGAAGAGCGGTATAGCTATGAAGAGGATAAACATAATTTCCAATTATAAACTAGGAAGATGCAAACAAGGTTATTATAACCAGGGAGCTTGTGGCTACGGCAGTAAATTGCTTTAGCACTTACGCACATGTATTGAGATGAATAAACTACTGTACCTTAAATGCAATAAAGTGACAAAGATATGAAGGCCTAGATCTAGACTAGCAGCACTGCCAACATAGGCCATAGTCTGAGGAAGGGAGGGGGGGGCAACCTCCCCCAACCTGAGATTTCTAAATCATAAATGAAAGTTGCCCCACTGCAGGAGACAAAAATGCTGAAATTTTTTCCTTCCAAATTATGACTTCAAGGCCCAAAAAACATATGAGGGTTCCCTTTTTTCCCCAAATTTTCCCAGGGAGCTCCTCAGTAGACCCTGGCCACTGGCGCATTTCTTATATAAGTTTCTCTTCATGATGAATAATCCTGTTCCTCCTAAAAAAAAAAGGTACATACTAAGCTCGAATACACCAGCATATACAGGCCGGCTAAAGATATATAAGGTTACTTTTAACACGCTGAATTTCAGTACTGGGAGGGGGATATTTCCAGAGGTCACTGTTTTAAACTCATAAAACAATGTTGTCAGACTGAGGTGAAGAAATTTGCATTTAGAAATAGAACTGTTGATTACTGGAATAGTCGACTTCCCTGCAGCTAAAGTTATGGAAGCTGATCTCTGTTGCTACTTTTGAAAGAAGACTTGATAAATTTTGGGAAAATTTAGATATGAAATTTGATTTTGAAGCTGGCTACCCTTCATATATATGATGGTCTGTTGAGGTTCAGTTTGTTAGTGTTATGTTTGATGCCAATATAGAGGCTTGTAGGCCTGTGTCCGTATTATATCATATCACATCATATCATAAAGATAAAATAGCCAATATTATCTTTACTCTAGACTCAATGAGCTTGTAAAGTAACTTTTGATTATTTTAAATGGCATAAGCAGTTGTGGCAAATGAGGCTAAGTTTGAAACAACAGCTAAATCTCACAAATATTAATAGATTTAGGTTGATATAGACAATTCAAAATGGCAGTACAGTATAGCTTTCTTTTCAAGGAATTTACAGTAATTAAGGATTTCACAGAAAGAAATTTGGTTATTTGTTGCACAAAAGTATAATTTGTTCCATCACCCAAACTTTCAAAAATGCAAATGATGCAACATCCATTACTTGTGTAATCACATATATTATTTTGAGGAGATAAAGAAAGTGCTAGACTTTATTGTGTGGCTGAACGGTTTAATAATGATTTCACGAATTTTCTTTTCATGCCATGCTGGTGCATTTTAAATGCAACATTTCCCATTAAAGGGTTATGTTATAGCTCCTTGGTATTTGATTTAAAACAAAAGGTGACTTGATCCATCTACACATGCCAGCATGGTGACCGTTGGGTTAATAAGGTGTTGGACTTGTGATCCAAGGATTGTTGGTTTGACACCCGCCTGTGTCACTTTGTTGTCTCCTTGGGCAAGATGCTTTTTATCGAATGCTTCTCTTCACCCAGGGGTTAAATGGGTACCAGAGGTGAATTGTCATTGGGTATGCCGTTAGAGCTGCTGCCGCACTGGAGGGATTGTCTCTGGTATGAATTTACCGATCTGAGCAGGGTAATATTTGTTAAGTGCTTTGGGAATATCATTAGTGTAAAGCGCTATATAAAAACGATTGATCATTTGGCTGATTGGATGAAGAAAAAGGGCCTCAGCTCTCCCAATCTGGGCAACGAAAAGATTTTAAGCAGCTTATCTTATTGACAAACACTGACCAGTTTACCCCCTCCTCCTTTTGCAAAACAACAACAACAACAAAAAATTAGGACTGGCATCTCCAATCTTGTCCTGTGTCAGAGGCCTTGCACAGAGGGGAAGCTTCAGTCACTGTCAAAGAATTTGATACCAGAAAGGCTTATTTTACAAAAAAAAAAAAAAATGAAAATAGTATTAAAGTATAACAAATCATCTTTGGATTTGAAAGTACTACTGCAGGCATATATCACATATCAAGTCAAAATTTCATCAAATCTCCATGTTGTGCAATTTACCTTGCTACAGTAAAACTTTTATAGCTGCCAAAACCTCTATGTGAACTTACAAAAGGAAAATACAGTACTGCTACTACAATGCCAATTTCTACATGACAGACCCAAATAAATCACCTCATCAATATTTAAAGGGGTACTAAGCACAAGCAATGGAGTAAGGGAGAACAAGCCAGTGAGCCACAACTGGAAAAAAGGCCGTGGCTGGCCCGGCTGGAACCAATTGGTTGGAAACTGGGCCGTTAAACCTCATCTAACTAACAAATTAAAGGGGTAGTGAACACCCCAAAATTGTTTTAAAACGTCAGTCAGATCTTTCAAATTTCCTCTTATTTTCCTTTCAAGTAGGTTTATTTTGAATGATTTTTCCAAACATAGACAATGAATGTTTAAGGTAAATTGAGGAGTTGTTCTGTAAGTTTTTGACAAATTGATATTACAAAACTTTTGTTACATGATTAACAGAGTCATTCATGAAAAGGTCACTGTGGTACACTAATTCAAATTGGGGTGAATACAGGCAATAGATAGTCATCCGGCCCAACCTTAAATACCAGCTATGAATGTTACCTTTATTCTCAGATTAATTTATCTGTAATGATGTTTCATTACATAATTATTGCAGATATTTCAAGTTCAATCAAACAGTTATTTTCCTTGAATTAAGAAAAAAAAAATATTCAATACCCATCCAAGAAACAGGTACCAAGATATGCTAGGATCACACTGAGATTTATTCCCTTTAATTTGAAGGTTCTGGTGAAGATATAACATGCTTGTCTGTGTTGGTGTACTCAGAGGTCAAAGGTGACAAATTGACAGACAATGAATCATTTTTTGGTGTCTGTTTGTTTGAAAGACAGAGCTTTACACAACAATTAAAGTCAGACATTGTATTGACAAACATGTGGCAGTGGTTGCAGCAACAGGACAACTTAGCTACAAAATTAAACACTGTGTGAGCACAATGGGAGCAAACAAAAGCATAGCTGCCCAGGAGCTTGCATTTGGCAGATAATTGTCTTATATTTTGACACTCAAAGCACTGACCCACCCAAGCCTTTATCCAAAAACCCACTTTTTGATTTATATTTTCCTTTTTTAAAATAAAAAAGTAGCCTATGTATTACAGCACAAAAATAGAGGCTACTCTGAATTACAAGTTGTAGTAATCTCCCCTACCATGGTATGTATCACAGGTGATGATCGCTAATCTGTGTGATGCACTGGCCCTGACAGAGATTTAAATGTGTAAAACTTATATACAAGCTTTGATACATGCTCTGAAATGGAAGGTTGGTTTTCATTGTCTTCTATATGCATACTGGACTATTTCCAACTGGGTGCAGCTTTTTTGCCCAAAAATTACCTGCATGTTTGCTCAAAAATAGCAAATATTTCAATGTTTGGCCTCAGAAGGAGAAGGGACTGCCACTCCCTTTCCCTACACCCTGACGCAATATGCCCATCTTGTCAAAGACTTTTTAAACAGTGTTTTCCTTCAAATGCATTTTGAAATGCACCTGACATGCTAAGCTTGAATATTACTTGCAATTCATGTATTATTACTTAAAAAGAAACGGTCTGGCATAAATTTTAGTTTTGATATGTTAGAGGGGTAGTAAATCCAACATTCTAGTGCAATTTACATTCGGTTTCTATTATAGAGGTATTAGTTGTCCAGTAGTAGTAGTAGTAGGGCTGGTAAGTTAAGCAGTGAAACAGATTTGTCACCGTCCGGAAATTTCTAAAACTCTCCAACAATGGAGACTTAAGTACGCTCCCATTGCATTTCCAATGTGCACCCACTGCAACTCACCATGCTTCCATCTGATCCAGTGATGAATTTGACCGTGCTCCCAAGGTGCTCCGACAGCACTCAACATGACCATGCGTGATCTTGTTACACCCTTATGATATCCGCAATGTCCACACAGCGAGACCTACCAACTACAACGGTTTTTACGTATCTCTCCTGCCAGGGGAAGTTATTTTGTGTATTGTGTGGAAACATAGGGGATACTGCCACCATGGGTAGTGCAGGCCTTGATTCTGGCAATGTGATAGTTCATCATCAGTTTAGTGTGAATTTCCAAGCACAACTTTGTCTATGGTAAAAAGGTCATTACTATCTAAATATGATGCATAATGCTATGGTCAGATGCAGCATCTTCTCCGTCTTGGCCTTGCCTTCCGTCTCCATCTCATTCTCACGATGCGGACAACGTCTGTATCCTCCTGTGCCTGTTGGGCCTGCAAAGTTGCAAAGTGCTGTAAAAAAGGACAATTCTGGCTGGCTGCAGCCATGATGAGATGCACACTGATGTGGTAGGATGTGATGCTGTATTTATAATATTTGAGTGGGTGTGTGTGTGGGTCGTACTGAGCGCCCATTGCAAACATCGGAAGATCGCCATTGGATGTGCTTGGATGTAGTCACAGCGGGAGCTACGTGTTGTCATTGTGCGAGTGGAAAGAAGTAAACACGCCCCATATAGAAGCACTGTAAGAGTGCAACAAGGGCGTGGGCATGAAGCAGTGCCATCGCAATGGACGTAGTGAAAACTCAGTAAAGACGCAGTGGACAAAATTTGTTTCCCGCTGCAACCACATATACTTGTATACATCCTTGCTGCGCTCACATTGTGAATATAACTCTTGCTATGTGCTGCAGCTGCGACCGTAATGTGTCCTTTTAGCAATCCGATCAGAGTGCAAAGCCTCGGTGACCACTGTGCATGCACAAAATGGTTGCCACAGTCAGGAGTCCCAGGGACACCATGATGTTCCCCTTCAGACCATTCAAGTTTCCAACGTGACATCAGTTCGCTCAAGGAGACCTTACTGCCTTCACCTCTGCCGGCACATCCATGATTTAGTGGTCACAGCTAGACGACAAAGCAATCGCATCCCAGGTTGCTCTTGAATCACACATTAAAAATAAAATTTTGATTAAATTCTTCTTTTAACCGGAATGCAAAAATGCATTGAGGTTTCGATGATGTATACTGTATACGTTTTATTCGCAATAATGCTATGTTATCCCATTTCTTTCAGTCACTGGTAAAATGCTGTCTTATGGTGTTGGAAAAATACAGTTTTGTATTCATATTTGATGTTGGGAATTCTTGGGAAATTTTGCATTTTGACCTTTGCAGACCCCAGATGACAATCTTGTACATTTTTGAAAATTTTTTGCTTTTTGACCCATGGTGACCCGAGATGAAGGTTTTGGAATTCTTAGAAAATTTTGCTTTTTGACCTGTGGTGACCTCAGGTTAAGATCTTGGGAACTCTTGGGAAATTTTCCTTTTTAACCTCTGGTGACCCCAGATAAAGTCTTGGTTTTCAGAGTTTGACCCCTGGTGACCCAAGGTGACCTTTGACATCCACCAAACCCAATAGGTGCTTAGTCTCACTATAACACATCTGAATACTGAAAAATAGAACCAAGCTTCTTACATCAAGATATGGTGTTAACAAGGTTCTCAGAGTTTGACCCCGGTGACCCAAATGACCTTTGACCTCCACCAAAACCAACGAGGGTTCTCTATCTTACCAAAACGCATCAACATACTAGGTATGAAATCAAACCAAGCTTCCTACCTCCATGTATCATGCTAAAATATTGTTTGCAGAGTTTGACCCCTGGTGACCGGAGATACACTTTGACCCCCACCAAAACAATGGTGTTCTTCCTTTTAACATAACACATCTACATACTAAGTATGAAATCAATCCAAGCTTCCTACTTCGACATATTGTGTTAACAAGGTTTTCGCAGTGTGACCCCCACTGACCCCAGATGACCGTTGACCCCCGCAAAAAACAATAGGGTTCTTCCTCTCACCATAACGCATCTACATACTTAGTCTGAAATCAATCCAACATGAGAGGAACCTGCCCTTAGCTCATTTGAAAAAACTGAATTACCCAAGCAGAAAAAAAGATAAATCCTTCCAGCCACAGTGGCTTTTGTGTTCAGCTTCATAGAAGAATGCAATCACACTGCCTCTATTGTGCTGGTCACTGGACATTTCCTGAGCAGCTTCATGGGTGAATGCACACACACAATACTCTATTGAACTTGATTTAATCCAAGGTACCTGCCATGTGCCTACTATGACGGGTACCAAATTTGAAAAGTAGCTAAGGGGCTTTTCCCGGCATGAAGCTTCGTACCTTGATTAATTAATTAGATGAGGTCTACCGGCCCAGTTTCCAACCAATTGGTTCAAGTCGAGCCGGCCACGGCCTTGAGATATCATGTAAACAAGGTTTTCAGGCTTTGACCCCAGATGACCTTTGACCCCCGCCAAAAACAATAGGATTTTTCCTCTCGCCATACCACATCCACATACTAAGTATGAAATCAATCCAAGCTTCATACCTTGATATATCATGTTAACAAGGTTTTTGGAGTTTGACCCCCATGTGACCCCAGATGACCTTTGACCCCTGTCAAAAACGATAGGATTTTTCCTCTCACCATACCACATCCACATACTAAGTATGAAATCAATCCAAGCTTCATACCTTGATATATCATGTTAACAAGGTTTTTGGAGTTTGACTTCCAGTGACCCCAGATGACCTTTGACCCCTTCCAAAAAACAATAGGGTTCTTCCTCTCACCATAACACATCTACATACTACATATGAAATCAATGCAAGCTTCGTACCTTGAGATATTGTGTTAACAAGGTTTTCAGAGTTTGCCCCCCGGTGACCCCAGATGACCTTCCACCCCCACCAAAAAAATACTAGGTTTCTTCTTCTCAATATGGGGCATCTACATACTTAGTATGAAATCAATCCAAGCTTCCTAACTTGAGATATTGTGTTAACAAGGTTTTCGGAGTTTGACCTTTGGTGACCCCAGATGATCTTTGACCCCCATCAAAAACAATGGGGTTCTTCCTCTCAATATGGGGCATCTATGTACCAAGTTTGAGAACTGTCAGACTTTCCCTTCTGGAGATATTGTGTTAATGAGCAAAGTGTCACAAACACACACATACATACACACACACATACATACACATGCCATCATAAATGCATAGGTTTCTCTTATCATCGAAACCAAAAACTACCAGTAGTAAAATCCTTTTTTTACAGTGATGCTACCTGATCAAGAATAGGGAAATACATAAGGTCTAATGTTTTTCTTTATTTGTCGATGCACTATCTATGCTAATAATGGATGAAGCTGTTCATGTAGTAACTGAAAATGGTAGTGTGAATGGCAAAATTTGGAGAAACGGTGCAAAAACAGTTAAAATTTATAGGCTTTTTTGAAACAAACCGTCTCATTACAACTAGCTTAAACCACACCTATCAGAACACTATATGAATATTCAAGAGATCACGCAGATGTATGTGCTGAAGAACTGTACATTTGGGGCTGTATTGCCACGGTTATTCACGATTTTCTGGGAATAGTGCGATTTTGAAGGTTGTATTACTGCACAACACACTTGAGCCATTGAAGCAAACGTATGTATTTTCATCGTGATACCCGTGTTAGTAGAGTTTAGCCCCTAACACTTTTCAAGAAGACAGTTGCATACTGACACTGGTAACAACAACCTTAAACACATGTACACTTGTGTACTTTCCCGCATCCCAACTTTTTGTCCTCGAGCTGGACATGCAGGTACATAATCAAATATTCTACATAAAATGTTCAACGATACACCAACTGACGAAGAATGTGTCCCTAATCATGTGAAGGCCTACAGGCCGATCACAAGCAAGGGGCACTAGTCTAACGATAAAAATCCAAAATGCTTACCGGTGCCTCTGTAAGTCGTGGTAGCTTTTTGATGTACACAGCAATTATGGAGATTTTAGACAAATCCGAGGGCTAATAGCCAATTCGATTTTCTCTGTGAGCAATGTTTTTCCCTCGGTCAATTTCGATTGTTGTGTGG
>WURT03047326.1:0-14450 GCA_009936505.3 Holothuria glaberrima
ACTCTCCGGTACCTCGACCTACGTATATATCATACTGTTTTACACTAGCCAAGTATTCAGTATTTATATCTTCCGACTGATTTCAACATTTGCCGTAGATCAGTTGGTAAGCCATGGTCGCTCGACTGGGAATCTTTAGTTCAAGAGTTCTAGTCCTCGGCAGACTCGGACGTGAGTCTTTTTGCGCTAAAGTTGTCGAGTTGTTGCACTTGTCATCTCTCAGTCTCTCATTTACATTCATTGAATTTATTTCCTACAATATTTATTTCATGTAATGTACGTAATTTATTAATTTTGTATATATTTTGTTTTTGGGTATCACAGAGGTATGTGAGTACTCAATAAATTCAAAGAAATGCACTTGCTTTTTCCTTTTTATCTTCTTCATTCTAGCCTTTTTTCGACTCTTCTGCGTCTCCCGTTTTTCTTTTTCTAACTTGGGTTACATTTGGCGGTCGGTCCAAGGTCGGAATGAAAAGATCTTTCTGGGACATGTTTTCATAGTGTCAGTTTCTGTTACAGATGGTAATGATAGGCCCACGTTAGAGCCTCTCCAAAAAAGAAACTCACTTCTGAATTGTGTAACTGGACATCCATGTAAGCACTCTATTCTCAGTCTGGCGTCCAGATTTGGCACAACTGGTCTGATTGAGGTTGGGTTACATTTGGCGGTCGGTCCAAGGTCGGACTGAAAAGATCTTTCTGGGATAATTCCCACTTGTGACATTAATACAATGTCAGATAAACGTCTGAAACTGTTTGGGTCCTTTTTTCTGAGGCTAATATGACTTTCATGGGTACAGAGCAGGCCGAAGCCAGACATGGTACTCAAGGGGGGGGGGGGCAATAGTTTCCTTGAGGGGACATTTTCTATGGGTGCAGGGCAAATCATACAAAAATGAATTAAAGGCAATGGTAATTTTGAATTTGCCAGGGAGAGAAAGTTTCCAGAGGGCACTGCCCCTTGCTCCCACTGCTGTCTACTGGCCTGGTACCAAGTAGTTGGATTTAAGTCCCACAGTCTGAGGGACGTCTTTAACATTGCAGATTCGAGCACAAACCAGCTTGAAAACAGAGACGCAGCAGACATTGGTCCAACCTATACACTGACCCTAAAACAACGTTGATCCCAAGGCAAATTGTGAGGGATGGGCCTGTGGGAAACAACCGTTTCTATAAAGAAACAACTGAAAAAAACATGAGTCACCACATTCTTTTCCACTTTCCTTGTAGGAACGAATTTGTATTCAACCACGATTAAACATGATTCTGCTATGTACAATCACATCTTGAAATGAATATGCATGAACTTGATGAAAAATATCAGGTGAAAAATATGTGTTGCAGTCATTTAACTGCAAACCCCTTGTTAGCATGCTGAAACTACTGTCGTAAAAAGAGGCCATTTACAATTTATTTGTTTTCTTGAATAGCTTTATGCAAATTTCACAACTTGCTGTCTGATGAAACGGAAATAAAGAAGTAAAATAGTGTTAGCAAAACATACACTTACTGAATATAAAGTAACATTTAATATTATACACAATATAATAAACGGTACAAAAATGATAAAGCAATTGAAGAGCAATACTGTTGAAATCGGCAAATTACAGTGAGCAAAAATCTAATCCCAGAAACCTGCGGGATGAGAACTGAATGATACAAAAAAAAAACACTATTATTCTAACAAAACTGATAATACAGTGGTAAAAAAACACATCGATGAGTTTATTTTTGGCATTTATCGCAATGATCTGTGGAATGAAGATGAGAGATAGCGAAATAGCACATCAGAGTTACATTCAGCCTTGTTTTATACAAGTTTAATATAAAACTGGGTAAAGCTTGGAAAATCTTGAAGTACTTAACAATAACAGGAGCAATGTAAGATATTTTTATATTCTGTCTATATGCTCATAATTTACTGTTTACATGAAAACTCTTTGTTAGCAAATTTCACAAAGGATTTATAGCCTATTAATTCACAACCAACAATGCTACAGTATAAATGAAGCTATGTAAACAGTACTAAACCAAAATAGTAGAAAATGTGTGAAGGCAATGTCGTAAATAAGAGTACAGGTGTACTATCTCTGATTGTGAGTTTAAGTACAGGTGCACAAATTTTCCATCAGTATGAAATTTTTCATTAGCAATAATTCTTAACTTTAAAATCTGTGAGTACAATTCAGAGTTGATAACATTCTTACAAGAAATGTTGGTTTCTCAAATGATGGTGCCAGTTCAGTATCGTCTGATACTGAGAACTGAAATATAGGTACTGGTACATATCTACTACTGGTAATATCGGTACATCACTACTCACAGCAGAAACACAGGCATGTTAGCCAAAGCCTCTGTATGCACACATACTTACAACATATCTGAGTACAAGTACACATAATAGTTACAAGTGCACTACAGAAATAGGCAAAAAGTAAAATGTTTATATTTGTGCAATGAAACAGGTCAACTAGTACCAGTTCAATCATATATTGTAAAACTTTAAAAGCACACAGTATACCAAGTCATGTCCACGTTGTTAGGAAGGCACTGAATGTACATCAAGCAAGTATTAACAGTGTACATACATTTTACTAAATATAGCATCACTACCAAAATAGCTTTCAGAATAATTTTACTTTTTCTATATACCATTTTTAAGTTTTTTTAAAAAGTCTTTAGTTAAAATTTTATAAGATTCTAAAACTGACAGTGAACTTGGCAACTTTCAATTACAAAATAAAGATAGCCTCTTTCTAACTTTTCTGATTACACCATATAACTTCAAAAAAATAGTTACTCTTGGATTCTGCTATGACCATAGTTCCAACTGGCCAATTCTGACCTACTTCAGTAACAATGCACCTCATGATTGACCAGAACATATGTGGTTAGCATTGAAAGTGCATAGGTAAGCAAAGATACAAAGCTCCTTTGCAATGAATTGCCCATAATTTAAAGACAATAAGCATTTCCCTCCCCCCCCCCCCATTTTTTTTTAAACCATCAGCTAAATTTTACAGACCTCTTACTTCAATTACACCTATCTCTCATTATGTACCCAAAAATAAATATTGAATATTAAAGATAAACAAAGAGTAACTCTGCATGAATATAGCAATTTTGTAACAAATATTGTCACATGATTAGAAAGAGCCATTCATGAACTTGGATACCAGGGCATACTAATTCTTATTGGGTTGACCACATTTTCTCTTTAAGGCATCTGCAGCAGACAAGAATTTTGCACAGAAAAGAGTTACAGGTTTGTTCACTGTGATATAGAGGAAAATGTGACAGAAATTTTTTGTAACCTTACCCTGTTCTCCACTAGCCACTGTTAAGATAAGAACATCACTCTTCACTCCTCCTCTAACAGAATGAGCGTAGAATGCTTCCCTATACAACTTTAAGCGAGACGGAACAGTTCAACCGAGTATAAAAGACACCTGTTCAATACATTAGTCAATGTGACAAACGCAAAATGTAATTTCCTTAACTCTGCAGAAAATGCAGCAAGAGCATGTCTCTTATTGACTTAAAAATTCTCTCTTGGCTATTTTTTATGAACATCAAATCAGAAATTGGTGGGCAATGTACTTTTCAACATAAATTTAGAAAACTTAGAGGAACGTCTGGGAATCTGGAAACGTAACAATTTGACATTCTCTTTCAAACTGCCACGCTTCAGTACTTCCAAGGTAAGAAATACATCGCTCAGATTTACGTTAAGGAATAAGGCTAGCCACCTTCACATTTCCAGTTTTCATTGCGAAAACTGATTTATATCAACAACTTAGATTAGGACAACTGTTTTCATAAAATAATGAAGAAAAAAAATTTAAGAACTACTAAACTTTCTATGGGAGAATTTCTAAGTATGTCCAACTTCTTTAAAAATTGCCATTCTTTTTGTCTGCTACAAAGTTTACTCTTATTTCAAGGTGCAATCAAGTAGAAAATGTTCAGAATAGATTTCAGTTTTGATTCCTTTTTCACCCAAACATCTTTCAAAATGGCATAAAATCCATGACAATGAGTGAATCAAGTCCTACAAGTTAACTTCTGTCCACTGTTTGCTAGCATGCATGTGTAAACATTAAGTTAATTTATCCTCCTAAACAATGCATTCTTTTAATTGCATATTAGCTTAAGCTTGCCACTGTCACTGCGTTCATTCAACAATATGACTTACTAACTCAACCATCATTAGGTGCAATAAAATGTACCCCAGGTAGAAGTTTGCTTAGAAATCCACCTCCTTCATGGATGTAGTATCATGCTAAGGGGGGCATGATGTTATGAAATAACCACTTTGATGAAATTACTGTTTCCTTAAAACATCTTTTTTGGGGGGTTTTTGAGAATATTTCTGAAAGTGTTATCCAAGGACAACATTAAACCATGACATAAAAGAGAAAAGAAAAAGTCCAGCAAAGAAAAAAAAAAGAAAGAAAAAGAGCACCAATGAATTTTTCTCAGTGTCAAGTTAACTACTTAGAAAAATAAAATAATGAGAGTAATAAATTACATTTCAGGTGGTTGAGAAAAAAAATAACTACAATTTTACATGAAATATTGCCAATGTTGGAACAAAGCACAGGAAAAGAATAACCAATGCCCTTGTTCTTTGGAATTAATGGCTAGCACAAACAATTTTTTTAATCACAACTCTTTTCAAAATGTTGATACCCTGATACAATGTATGGCAAATTCACTAAAAGGGAATGTAGCAAAATTTGAAGAAAAGAAAAAAAAAAAAAAAAAAAAAATTGCAGTTGTTCTTTTAGACAACCTAGGTGGGAATGATCTCAATAATATTGTACTGCCATGGGAACCCAGAAAGATAGCACAGAAATAAATAAATATAAAAGATAACAGTATGGGCCTATGGGAGTAAGGTAAAGTCCCTGGAAAAGATATTAAGTTTTGATGGCAAACATAGCTTTTTGATGGTAAATGAAGCTTTTGGACAAGTACTGGTGTAATGCAACTAGCAAACACTCCACTTACATAACTAGGTGCGTCCTGACTTGGGGACTGACCTGACGTATCTGTTTCCGTTCATGAATCACTTTGGTTTTTTTGGGGATTGCAACTACACTGTTCTACATAAGCTTACAGTACATATGTTCCCTACTTACATGTTACAAAAGAAGGCCTACTGTGGGTATAAAGCCTCATAATTATAAAACACTTATTAAAAGCCCAGATCAGCTTTAAATGTATGAAGTTTAATATAATTTCAGCTACAGTGTCAGTCTGCGGACAAATTATGCTAAGATTTCATGGCACATGTACTGTTGCAATTCTTAGCTTCTTTTTAGATACGCACATAAAAACAGTGTAAATAGTAAATAATTCTTTTTCAAATTAGTTTGATGTTCAATCACAAAAGACTTACTTCATAATACTTATAATTATTTGTTTGTCATGTAAAAGACTGTTATAGTGGTCCAACTGTCCAATCATAATTTTCATTCCACGATCCATTCAAACATGCCTCTATCTATTTCTCACCTCCATCCCACCGTTCCACCCCTACTAACTCACACAGCCTTTTTTACTCATGTTATCTATCTTTTGTCTTTACTCATGTTACTCCTACTTAATGCCTAAAAAGTAATTGTTTAATGCCACATTTATTGACCCATGCTTATTTCAGTCTCCTTTCATGTAAATGCCTACAAAAATAGATAAAAATATTTTTAAGACTCCTAGCTTTCTTTCATAAAAAGATACACCCTACAACTATTTTGAGGGTCACTCAAACAAAACCCACACCTATATGTCCAACGTTTGACATTACAATTTCCATGTATCCACTCCTCTGTTAGCTTAATAAGCTGAAATATTTGGGGGTGGGGGCTAATTTTCACCAGGGCTTTGTGTGTCAATATGGGAACAAGCACAACACTATTATTCCTATACTGAAGGGGTCACCACTTTTTTTTGAGAGATTTGGGAGAGGGGAACTACAGCCCCCTTCCCAGCCCCATGCACTCTTATGTTGCTTTCTATGATACTAAATTTTCTTACGCATTACTCTTACATCTTTAATATTTCCACAAGTTTGTTACTCAGCCTCTTCTTGACTTCACGGCAGGGTAATCACTCCTTGTATTTGCTTGAGAGCAGCTGCTTAAAAAAGTACCTTGCCACAAAAGGTTATCTGTATTCTTCAATACAAATGTCCCCTGTGGCTTTTAATTGACTCTATATTCAAAAATTCTCCATAGCTATTAATTTAGCCTTTGCAGCCTCATAAGGTATGGTCCACTAACAACACTATATATCCCCAACAGATGTCAATTAACATTAAGTATTTTACCTTGAACCTTTCATTACGTCCAGTTTCTACAAAATCTGATTACCGAAATCACTTCAACTATTTTCGATCATTTTTTGTAGGTTTTCGCGGTAATCTCCTTTGTATGCCTCTCTGTCTCAATCAGACAGCAATCAGATCTTTGCAATCTATGTGATAAATTTCACAGCATTATGCTTAAAAATTCTTGTAACCATACTGTCCTACACCTCTTTTTTTACTCCAGAGCAAGTACTCTGTCCCCTTCCTACCCCTTCCCTCACACTGCCCCCTTTTTCCTTGTGAACCCCAATGACTTCTTCATGCATAACCCCTGCTATTATACCAACCTTTGCCTACTACATGTTTTGTTGCTTAATTTCTAATTAAGTAGGATCTTACTACTTCTTGTTTTCCATTTCCCTGCATCTTTCAAAGGGCAATTTTTTAGATCTCCCATCGTGAGACTTTCATGTGAACTTAGTCTAGATGTTTTCAGGCAGAATCAAGAACCCCTGTGATTAGCTGCTAGGGATTCTGGGAAGGTATTTGTCGACAGGAGACATCCCTCACTTCTTTCGGGGCATACTAGGGCTGGAGTTAATCTTCTCTGTCTGCAGCTGAACAAGCTTCTGGATGGTAACGTGCCTTGTGTCATTCTCATGTTTCAAATTGTCCCTCTCTTCGAGGAGTGCAACAAGATTTGTTGAAGTTTCTGGAAAGATTGAAAAGAAAGAAGCCACTCATGAGAAATCAAGGCAATTTTTAATGTCTTGAAAGAGCTATTTTTATCCACAACACTTAAAAAGATCAGACATTGAAGAATATGCTTCCTAAAACAAACAGTTGCACCAATACAAAGTACTGCAAAGTATGTATGAAAAAAATTGGTGTTACATTGTAACTTGGCATTACAGTGTACCATCAAATAAACTGCTGTAAAACACTATGATTTCACAATATTTTGGAATTGAGTTTCTTTGACATCAAGAATTGGGATGGAAAATAAACAGAATTAGAAGACTTCAAAAAATGCCATTTTCATCTGTAGGCAACCGTGGTCATCTGTGTGCCAATACTGAATTAACCTGTGACACGTAAAACCTATTACTTTAATTATGTGCCTTGGGTCGCATGACTACAGTACATCAAATTAATTTTTGATACAGTGTGAACGTAATTTAAGTTCTGTGCTAATTGTGCCTTGGGTTTAACTTCTTTTAATTTGAAAATGCATGAGTCATGATTCCTTCAATATTTTTTAGCAAGTATATTTTCAATGCTACAATTTGCCAGCAAGGACTGTGAGGGACAGAGCTGTAAAATTGTGATTGTATACATCGTAAAGTTTGGTATATGATTCTACCCAGGGATTATGATTCTGAACCGGTACCAAGTATTTGGTAGGCCTACTTGTAAACAGTTTTACCGGCAAATGTTGCACACACACTCACAACAGTTTATTTTACACCTGTATGGAAAGGTTGGGGATGAGAGGTATTTTGCTGTTTTGAATGGAAGAAGGCACTATCTACAACATGGAACACTTCAAACATAATGAAGCTGTACTTTCATCAAATTTTTCAAGTTGGAAATCTGTCCTCTTTTGTATGTATTTGAATTACATATCCCCCAATATAACTGGTTCTTTCAGAGAAATGAGGACCTGTGCTGTACAATCAAAAAAACCCTCTCATTATCTTTAAGCCTCTCATATCCAGCCAGTTTTCCAAGGAAATTACAGACAATGCACCCAAACCATCAGTTGCCATGTCAATATACTTGACTAACTAAAACACCACTCCTGTTAGTGAAAGATGGCCTCTTGCTTAAGTGGATGGCAATCAATAACTGAGAAAAAAACTTTACTCTCCTTGTCAGTGTGCTTCTTTTTATCAGAAATGCATCAATTTGATCTCTTGATGTTTAATGAGAGGTTGGAAAAATTTTTTTTGGAGAAAGGAAAGAACTATGTTCAGTGAAGCTTTCCTCAAAACATAGTAATAATAGGCAAAAATTCCTCAAGGACAGGATTTCTCTTGATTATTTTTCTCAGTAAGGATGCGAAATGTTACTTTGAATTGACAGTACCTCGGGGAGGAAGGATTGGAAAACTTATTGCTT
Organism: Holothuria glaberrima; assembly: GCA_009936505.3. Taxonomy (NCBI): domain Eukaryota; kingdom Metazoa; phylum Echinodermata; class Holothuroidea; order Aspidochirotida; family Holothuriidae; genus Holothuria; species Holothuria glaberrima. The sequence continues at coordinate 8,435 of WURT03047326.1, forward strand.
AATTTAGATTTTCACGGGAGGAAGGCTCTTTGATCCATGGGACCATGAGATTGGCTGAAGCAGATTCTTTGCTATAGAGACAAATATTGCTCTGTTAATAAGTATTTTCTTTTAACTGTGTGTCCAGTTAGTCATTTTGATGGCATACTGCGGAATAAACTCGCTCCTTAGAATGTTTTCGATCTAAAAGTCAAACACACTGAGAAATAGTGTCTTTGACACAGATCCACAGAGCATGTTCTTTATCTACACATACGATATTACAAGACTTCTAACCTTAAAGCAGGCGAATATATTATAAAATGTCAACGAGGTTTAGAGAATCAAATACTTATGTGTGCTTTCATATCTAGTATAATAAAGCGATATCTACATCTTTTGTTTCCTGAGCACAGAAGTACAGTATGTTCTAGCATTTATACCTACAGTACATGGTTTGAGGACTGCAGTCAGGTCCCATGGGCCATTGGTACGACAGTCCACTTACACAAAACACACCGCACTACATACTCCTATTGACTGTAGAACTACGGAGTTGTGGTTCCAATGGGCCATTATTAAACTGGCCTTTTAATAAAAATACAACTTTGATCTAAATTGTTGAGTTGGTTAGCCACCTGATGCAAAGTTGTAATTTATGAGAGGCACACAGGCTTGTTCCACATTTGTGGTCATCTGGCATTTTACAATAACTGTCCTTCAAGGCCTTAAATTATACCAATGGGCTGTAGGACTGCAGGGTTTTTTGAATCCACTGTTCTCCACAAATTTTCAAGAGCGAAGGGGGGGGGGGGGTCGCCTTGCGCAAAGTGCATAGGGGATCGCAACTCACATTGATTCTCACACAAATATACGATTATACCTGCCAAAAAGGAAAGAATGTATGTAACTTTTTGCTTACAGTTATGGTGGCAGGATTTTTTAAAGGGGACAGTCGCTATTTATGGGGGTGTGGCAATTTTCATGCCCTCCTAAAACCCCTCGTGGAGAACACAAGCACTGGTTTTAATCAATAACATCTGAATCTGGATGCAATATTACTGATCTCTGTAATCTCAAATCTTGGCATGTTGTTATTGATCGGTTAAGTCTCAAATCTTGGTGCATTATTATTGATCACAAATATAGAAATACTCAGTGTAATGTCATTGATCCTTATAGTTTCAAATGTTACAGCACTGTTATTGATAATTATCATTTCAAATAGTGTGTTTTTATTGGATTGTGTTGATCATGTACAGTTCGAAACAGGTACAACATGGAGGATTCCTAATTTGCAATACTGTCTTCCAGCTGAGCTAAACAAAGATGTTAAATGTAGGTGGGAAAACAGTGTATTCAAATGAGGCAAATGACAACTCTCCTGGAGACCAATTATATAACTGCTCAAAATCATTCAAACAGCTTTGTTGATTTTATGGTGTAGGAATTTAGTCTCCAGGAAAGTTTCCAATGTAGAACACTTGTAACTACTGTACCTGTTACTATGTGTTGTAATGAGTCCATAATCTCTTGCAAAAGATCAAGTCCAAGGTTTTGCACTGAAACAAAAAAAAAAAAAGTTTCTGTAAGAATGTATGTTAAAGAAATTTGACACATAAAATAAATCTGAACAAAAGTGAAAGGTGAATAATTATGGCCACTGTTATCATTTTCTTGTTTTTATAAGAAGTACATAGATATATCTTTTGTAAACATTTGGTTTTTGCCCCTTCACTCTTCACCAGAGAGTCGAGAGGACTTTGGAAAAAGTAGTAGTATATATTATCTTTATCACGCAAAAGCCAAATACTGAGATTCCTTTAACAAGCTAAATGCTTTCTAGCTTCTGTTTAGGTATAATCCCTCATTAATATTGAATAATACCTCCCCACTGCAAATTCGTAATGCAGCACAGCCGTTAGCGTGCTTTTTACAGTACGGTATGAAGTGTTTTGAAAATTGAGGTGGTCACTACACCATAAAACAACACCTTCAAGTACAGTACAATAAAACTAAATCCGTCTAGAGCATTTTCATAACTTACTAAATCTCTCTAAAAAACGTCATGGCTTGTAGCTCATTGATAAACCATTTATCCAAACTTCAAATTATTAAATGATGCAATGCTCATAACTCGTAATGTGAATTTTTGAAGGGGTGGGGGGGGGGGGAGTGAGGGAAGGAGGAGGTATAACTATTATCAGACTGTGTTGATGAGACTGCGTGGTTTAATTAAACTACATTATTGGTCTGTGATGTATATGTTGATGTAATAACACATATCGAAGTATCAAAACACATAGGCCTAGTACTGTACTTTGAGAAAATCATGTAATTCAACAGAAATTATGTACCTGGCAACCGTATTTACGTACAATCCTCTTGAATATCATTAAAACTAAAAACCAAATTTGCTGTAGAGTGTAGACTATACTTGAAACAGTAAATTGTCATTTCTGAAAAAAAGATTTCAAACCCATTTTTACAGAAACTTCTCTCCCTCCTTTCTTTGGCTTTTCATTTAGTGGTTGATTGGTAAAGAAATACAATTTTGTTTGATGATACTGTACATGTGTGATAATACGTACATGCACATCTCAATTTATTCAAGAGGTTCTCATATGTTAAGTAAGCTGTTAAATATTTGTTCAGTGAAACATGAATACTACTTGTGAGGGACATACATGCAAGGAGATTTCCAGACTTCAGCTTTTGTTTCAAAATAAGACATGTGAGAGTATTACCGATAAAACGTAACAGACTTCTCATCCTACTAAATTTCTGTAATATTTAAAACAAATTGGAACTGTTTCATTATTGCTCTATGGGGTAGACAGGATATTACATGGCCACCATGTACTGATACAGATCAAAACCCAATAATGATGCTTTAAAGGGGTAATATTCTCATCCCAGACACTTCCATTTCTCCCAACTAAGTTAGATCTAGCTCCACCCATAACTGTCTTTAGATTCTCCTTTGTGCAGACACAAACACAGTTTATTGCTTAAGGCCATATCCTCGTGAGTATACAGTACAAGGCCCAAACGTGTAATCAAAACGCTCTCTGTGCATGCTGTGTAATGTAAGCTGCTCTGCATCTTTTGAATTTTGTAACTCTGATGTCAATCAAAGAGTAGTCACCGACTGAGACTTTTGCTTACCCCCAAGTAAAAGTCATACTTGGGGGATGCAAATCCCTCTTTAAGCAGTACATGAAAAGATTGATAGCAGGGCAGGAATTAACATTTGTCTAATGAGGGCTCTTTCTGGGCTTGGCTGAAATGTGCTGTTAAAATGGTCTTCCACACTCAAACTATATGGCCAAAATCGCCCTCACTTTTGGGGGCTATTTTGCAAGTTACAGGGGATGATTGCCCTGAGCCCTCACCTCACTCCTGCCCTGCTTGATAGACAAACAGCCCTATTTTGAAAGAAAAATAAATTCTCATTCAAATACATGGTGTCTCATTTATGATCTAATTCCACATGAATTCAAAGAATATAGATGAATTTGCACTTTTTGTGTTGGTATCAGCTTTCCAATAACTGTTGTGTTATTTTAATTCAAATGCAACCCTTACATCAGTTGTGTGTAATATACGTACGTTCTTTCTTTGTGTAGGGTGACATCGTCATCTGTTTTGTCTCCAGCATTGCAGGGGGCTGAAATGTCTCCTCTTCTGTCTGGGTGAGCTTGTTACAACTCTCACTTGAAATCTTCCTGCCTCCATAAAAGCGTATATTTGCCTGGAATCTAGATAGAGGGCTCCCTTTAGAGTTTTTCTTTTCCCAGGCAGTGTTGTTTGTATCACAAGGCACAACAGGCAAGTTCAGGAGCCCACCACTTTTGATCAGTTGTGGAATGCTCTTCAAGTCAATACTGAGGCCGCTATTCTCATGCTTTTCATCCCTGGCAGAGAAGTGATCTTCCTTATAGTTTATAAAAGGCACAGTCTGGTTTGAATACTGTTCAAATTCTGGTGAATTTTCCCCAAATAAGTATTTTGCACAATTTTTCCTTAATTGCAAGTGTTGATAGTCTGAATATTGGGTTGACCCCCTTCTCCCCGTATGGATGGGGCTGCTCGACCTAGTACTGGGGTTACTATGGGATTTAGCATTGTTTTGTATATTATTCATCCATTCCACACTAAGGTGGGTTGGCTTTGGCAAGGATGATGCATGAATATGTCTGGGGGGAGTTTTCAAGCGGTGGGGGCTAACAAGGTTTATTCTCCTAGGCTGTGGTTCTTCCTTGATGGACCACTCAAGAAGTTGATAATGGTCCTCCTTAAAACAAAGGTCATGGCCCAGTTTGTTGGTGTGGATCACTCCACGCATATCGTTGAATCCAAATCTGATAGGTCCATCTGTGAGTAGGCTTTGGCAAATCTTGCAATGTGTCACCTCTTGGCCATTATCTCTGTAGCAGAGGTCACAGCTGTCAGTTTCGAGATTGATGGTGACAAATTCATCATTTTCCTCCTCGCACTGCAGCATAGTACGGCTGCGGTACCAAAAGTGAAGTAGTCTGTTGGTGAGACAACAACAAATGCTATGAAAATGAAGATCGTATGTGTTAGGTTTGCCAGATGCTTTGCGAGGCAACCGGCCAAATTTGTCATTCAATATGGTCAAAAAATGCCAAATGAAAATTCATTGCAATTAACACTCCAACTGCTTAAAAATCAGCAATAGGACTTTGTAAAAAATGGTCCCATTTTTACAAACACCGACCGAGTCAATACATAAAATTATACTCTTAGTGTAAATTTTGGGGCATGTATCTTGTGTGTTTTGTGACAATTTCCTAGGAAATTGTGGAAAAACATGCATCTTTGAGCAAAATGCCAAATTCAGTACTTTTGGTATTTAAAATGCCAATATGGTAACCCTGACATACATCCACTGTTTCAGTACCATAATAATTTTTGAAATGTCATAACCCACTATCATTTTTCTTACAAGTCAAATATACAGAACTTTAAAGAAAATCACAAATCCAAGTTTACTTTTGAGATGTAGAGGGGAACAAAGAATGTTAGAACCCTGGTCAAATTTACTTTCAGTCTCCGTTCTCAGTATTAAATCAAGATATTAGTAGTTGATGTTATCAACCAAAACCAAGCAGCTGTAATGTTTATATACTGTAGCACTTTACGGATCAATGTCTTCTGCATTTAAAGAATTAGCAGCATCCCTATGGAAAGATGCTACTGTGGATGCATAGCCTCTAATTTCAGGGTTTCCCATCTACTGTCACAGCATTTTATCTGAGGTGTCACATACGCCTATAACCTGTACAGTAGTTCTACAGGTTCATGTCCTGCCTGACAAGCTGGATGTCACAAAACAGTTTGACACAACCAGCTGGTAGGATCATAACACAAATGGGTCAATATCAAACAGCAAGTCTTCAACACTTCTTCTAAAACTAGATTTACCGATATAGGTTCTGATGTGATTCTGTGTATTCCAGCATACAGTTGATAATATGGTAAAACAAGTACAAAATAACAGGAACAAGATGAAGAACTGCAGTGGTTTTAGAAATGTTATGACGTATATGTGGTACTGTACTATACAGTATACGTACATGCTCTCTGTTATGCTGTACAACTAACTATAGGGATTGCCCACTACTGTAGATGGAAGGTGCACATCTTACAGTATTTGCTTTATTGGATTAAAGAATTAGGCTAGGGCAACCTGAACAGGGCTATGTACATCAGAAGACAAGCAAAATAAGGCAGCAGACCTTCTGTCTAGCAAAAACTGCTCACATTTGAGTCTGCTTCACACCAAAAAACTTTTGAAAAGCTGAAAAGATCTGTCACTCTGACTGAGTGTACAGGATGTCACTCTTCCAACAAGATTTTGCTTGAATATCCAGTGTGAAACGAATTTCTGTTTTACCGACAACGGACAATAAACTTATCAATCAATCAATCAATCAGTCAGTCAGTCAGTCAGTCAGTCAGTCAGTCAGTCAGTCAGTCAGTCAGTCAGTCAATCAATCAATCAATTGTC
>WURT03047337.1:169-14448 GCA_009936505.3 Holothuria glaberrima
TTTGACCTTCACCAAAAACAAAAGGGTTCTTCTCAACATGATAAATATATATATATATACCAAATATGAAAAGTGTCAGTCATTGCTACCTTGAGATATAGTGTCTACGAGCCACTTCCAAGGTTTTCGCAGTTTAACCTCCAGTGACCTCAAATGACCTTTGACCTTCACCAAAAACAAAAGGGTTCTTCTCAACATGATAAATATATATATATATACCAAATATGAAAAGTGTCGGTCATTGCTATCTTGAGATATGGTGTTTACAAGGCTTTCGCAGTTTAAACTCTGGTGACCTTAATCGACCTTTGACCTCCACCAAAAACAATAGGGTTCTTCTTCTTAACATGACAAAACTATATACCACATATGAAAAGGGCCAGTCTTTCCTATCTCGAGATATCGTGTTTACAAGGCTTTCAGCTTTTGACCTCTGGTGACCTCAAATGACATTTGACCTCCACCGAAAACAGTAGGGTTCTTCCTCTCAACATGATTAATCTATATACCAAATATGAAAAGTTTCGGTCATTCCTATTTTGAGATATCGTGTTTACAACCCATTTTCAAGGTTTTCGCAGTTTAACCTCCGGCGACCTCAAATGATTTTTGATCTCTCCTAAAAACAATAGGGTTCTTTCTCTCAACATGACAAATCTACACACCAAATATGAAAAGTGCCGGTCATTGCTAATTCGAGATATCGTGTTTACAAGGTTTTCGGATTTTGACCTCTGGTGACCTCAGATGACCGCTGACCTTCACCAAAAACAATAGGATTCTTTTTCTCAACATGACAAATCTATATACCAATTATGAAAAGTGTCGGTCATTGCTATCTTGAGATATCGTGTTTACAAGCTACGCGTCACATACACACACGCATACACACACATACATACACGCACACACACATATATACAAACACATGCACACACACACATGACATCACCATCGCATAGATTCCTTACATGCACACACACACACACACACATGACATCACCATCGCATAGATTCCTTGCCTGCCTTCGACAAGGAATCAAAAAATGGCTCAACTTTCCCACACCTCTCCTACTGTAGTAATTTACCCTTACCTGTCTGCTAATTCACATACATTGTTTTAAACTGATAATGTGAAATATTTTCGTTACTTAACTGTCGATTGTTGCCACCTTGTTTTACCCCCATATGGGGTGCAAACCGGTGTCACTACTTTAACCTCATTCGGGCAGAATATTTGTTATTTTCGAGCAAAACGTATATTTTCGGGCACTGATTCTTTAAAAAGTGATATTTGTTTGGTTTGCTCGATTTTTATTGAACCCATCCCTCAGGCTGTCTCTCTAATGGAAGCATTCATTATATTAGTGAAGAGGCTGAGAGACAGAGAAAATCCCCGTGCTCTTCAAAATAGCTCTTGGAAAGCATTATCAACAAAGGCATTCCAAAGACAATCAGATTGATAAAAAAAGACTACATATATACATAAATGTAAGCACACGAAATGCCAATTTGAAAAAATATCATTGTTTAAAATTTACGATCAGGTAGCTTTATTTCGTTTTCTCATTTAAAGTGTAGTAACGATACTAAAATAAATCGTCTTTCGCATATTTTCTCAAGGGAGCAGTGGATGGAAATAGTGGCGGTATAACCACTCTGATTCCAGAGCCGTATATAGAGAGAGTTTCGACAAATTGGTTCCCAGCAAATACATGTCACGTGATATATGGATGTCATTTTTGGGCCAAAACTGAATTCGCGCAACTCGTACTTTCGCACACTTTGTCGATGTGTCTACTGTAGCTACAGTATATATGCATAGCGTGTGTTTATCTCATACCCAGGAATGAATGATTTTAAAATATGTCGGGTTGCCTTGCGTGGGGTGTACTAACCGGCCCGAAAAGGGTGCGAAGTTGTATCGATTCCCAACCAATTCAACAAGACGAAAGTTATGGGAAGTGAAGGTTAACTAGCAGTCTCTATTGGAAAATGTCTACCTCGTCAGACACTGAAAAACTTGTAAACACGATACCAGCATAGGAAACTGTGACATATTTCATACTTGATAAGTGGGTGCCCACCCCCATAGGCCTACTAAGAAAAAAGAATCCTATTGTTCTTGGTTAAGATCAAAGGTCATGTGAAGTCAGTAGAGGCCAGATGCTAAAAAGCTTGTTTACACAATATCGCACAATATCATAGGCGTACGGGGTCAATATTTCTGGGAGGGCAGGCCGACAGGGATAAATTTTGCCCGAATTTAGAATTTTGGACCAAGTTGCCCGTATTTTGCCCTCAAAAGGGCATAATTTATTTTCTTCACTGTCTCATTTGCCCAAGTGGATTCACTATTTTTGCCCAATTTGGGAGGGCATATGCCCCCTTCCCCCGCCTCGTACGCTTACACACAATATTGCTATAGTTTTTATGTGGATGCATCAATGAGGTAGAAAAGTGATATCATGTTTGCCGGTTTGAGGTCAGAGATCATTTTAGCCAGCAGAGGCCAAAATCTGAAAACTTTACATTACATACATAACAGAGGGATAGATTTTTCCATATCTGTCGCGTGATTGTATTAATTCAATTGAAAAACTTCAATTATTTTTGATGAATGTAGGCCTATGTTTTTCCACAGTAGAATAGCAGGCTAGTTTTAATATTTAGCAAAGTGAAATTGTTCATTAAAATTGTGATTCAGGATATGATCTGTTTCGGACTGACAAGAAGTCAAGCTTGGCCTAGTGTTACGGTCTGTTACGAAGTCGTCAAAACCTCCATGCAAGTTTGCAATCTGGTTCAAAGCAATGTATTTATGTTTGCTGTGGATCTGTATTGTATGGCCATCTGCATCCAGATTGTCAGGTATATATTCCATACTTTCTCCCTGTTATTTGGAATCATGGTGAGGGGGAGAAAGGAGGGGTGCTGTAGGTTTTTTCTTTCTCAAGACTGAGGAAGAAACAAAACATGCTAACTCAATGGTCATGGTATTATTTCATTTTTATGTGTCAGAAAAGATAAAACATACAATGTTTCAACTTGAAACGTGGTGCTGTCAAAATACGAATTCTTGGAGTATAAAAATTTACCCATGCTTGCCTTTGGATGTGGGTGTAATCAGAGAGAGTGGGAGGCATCGGGAATATCCCCTATACAAGAGACTTTCCCCTTCTATCTAGTTTCCTCAATGGAATGATGGCTCAGCGTAGCCTAACATTTTACAGGTTTGAAATTGATTTCAGTTCTGAATCCTACACCTTTGAACTTATAACATGATCTGAAATTTTAATTATTTACTGAATTGTTTGACTGTGGCGTGGTATCCCTCATGCTATAGGCTGGTGCTTCGTGCGGGCTGCTCCCTAGCTCCCTCGTTGAGGAGCCACCATCGGTTGGCCGTAGCACAGACCTTGTAAGAAAATGTTCAGTTGAGATGTTTCCCAGATGGGTAGAAATGACACATTTTAGACTTTAAAGTTGCATCTGAAGAGTCTTTATTTTTATATTTCATGCTTTAGCAACAAATTAAGATTTCAAAAAGAAAGAAAAGTTAGATTTGATTAGAAGGGAAAATGCGGTCACCCCAATTTGAGTGAATGTACCAGAGTATTCTATGTCATGAATGACCTGTGAGGATCATGTAACAATATGTTTCTCACTGAGTTGTGACAGGGAATGTAACTCCTTGGTTTACTTTGAACTGTTGAATGTACAATAGTTATATTCCAACATATCAAGAAAGATACTTGAAGTAAAGAGAACATTTTTGAGATTTAGCTGTTGTTTAAAATACGTTTGCGGCTACTGCTCATGCTCTTTAAATAAAAAGTTTCTACACTATTTCATTGAGTTTAGCTGATAATTAAATGTAATCATAAGCTATTTTATCTTTGGTCAGGGTATATGCTGTTGTATTCAAGCGGTGTATCTGGTAGGAGGAAGACGCCTCTTTTTCAGGAGAAACCCGCATAAAAATGCATTTACGGCGGGGGTCGAGAGATATCCCGGGAAAATTTGGGAAGAAAGAGAACTTTAATATGCGATTTTCCAAGTTTGGGGGCCTTGATATCATTATTTGGAAAGTAAAATGTCCAGCATTTCAGTATTTTTTTCTTAAGTAGGCCAAATTTCATTTACGATTTGGAATTTTCAGGGGATAGTTACCCTGCCCCCCCCCCGCAGGCTACGGTCCTGGCTATAGCTTTCATACCAGGATTTCAAGCTACAAATCTGTCTCTCCCCTCCCGTTGGACAAAAATATAAGTCTAGTTATGTTATTGCTTTAAGATATTGTCGCTTCACTTGATTAGACGTGTTTCATCTTATTCCCGGTCAATTGTAATGCTGCCCGTATTACGAAATTAGAAAAAAAATGTTCAGATTTTTCAAAAAATTACAAAAAACAGTGATCTCTAAACCCCCTTCCCTCACACCTTTCCCTCACACCTTTCCCTCCCTCCCCCTTCCCGTTACGTGTTCATGTTTGACGGGAATAGTAATTTTTAGTCAATGCACCACGGTCAAGCTCTCACACCTCACGGGATCAAAAGTTAAATCTAGAGCACCGTGGAAGCTACACAAAGCACAGACCGTCCCACAGAGTATCGTTGGCCCCAAAATGGCGCCCAAATTTTAGTTGTCGTAACTCTCTCTATATACGGCTCTGTCTGATTCAGATCATTCCTCTTAGGACTACCTGATGTTTGGTATCTGTTCTTTAAAACAGTCAAGAACGGGACCACGCATGACAGACCCTTGATGTAGAGGTGAAAGGATTTTGGTCAGTTAATTTGTCCTTTCCATGACGTATTGTATCCTTCAGGGGCGTAGCTCCTTAGTGGAGCAGAACTCCTTCGGGAGTAATGTTTGGTTTCGAACCTTGGCTCTTCGCCAAAGAACCTACCTCTTATTACCACCTTTAGCTCCATTCTTGCTCCCCAATTTGCATCCACACTTTCACCGCTATAGTCATAATAGGACATAAAGTATTTCAACTTCTCAAGCAAGAGCCGTGCGCGAGTGCTAAAAATACGCTTACTACACTTGTTCTGTGCCGGCCAGTGTCGGACAATCCCAATCGAGTGATCTCAGATGAAATACCTCTACAGTGACGTTATAAATAGGAACCGTCCCACGGGCTTTTGCACTGAAATAAATGCAATAAAGTCCGAAAAGTTATGATGCAAAACTCTTAAGCCGGTTGCTAAGCAGGCGACCAACGGGTTGCGAGCTCTTGCGATTCTTAGCGACCTCCTGCGGCCGCCTTTGCGATCGACTGCTGTTACCCGCTACCATATAAGTAGATCGCACTTTATGATCTGTAGCAAGCACATGCTTACGTTCATACAAGGTTTTGAACAGCCAAAATTTTTTATTATACATTCTACATAAATGATGTCTCTCCATCGGCTCCCTGTTTTTAGCGGAATCTATATGGGATTCATATTTACAGTGGCGGAACAAAGAGGTAGGGAGGAGCAGTCGCCCCTCCTTACACGTTCCAGGGCGCGAAAAACGAAGGTAGACGAAAAAGAAAAAAAGATAAAAAGAAAGGAAGACAAAGAATGAGAAAATATGGAAAGAGGAGGAAAAGGAAAATGAAACCTTGTGTACTTTTAGCGCCCCTCCCCCTCCGGTGAATTGTGAATTCGTGACAGCAAGAGAACTTACATAAAATTGAGGGGTATGATACGGTCATGCATGCACCAGTGGTCATCATTCGCTTGCTGAAACACTGCCACCAAATTAACATCTCCTGGGGTTAGTCAGTGGTAAGTCAGGGCCTATTGTTTGAGGAATGCTACCTGTATAGCTGTCTTCGTCTCCTCAAGTCGAAAGATTATCGTAGGCCCATATGAATTCCTTGCTAAATAATGTATGTTGACAATGATGGTGTTGCACTTATTCAGCCTTCGGAATTCAAGCAAGTATTTCAGTCTTTAGAAACCAAGCATGTTGTCGTGGATTCGAGTTTAGCTTGGGAGTTGGAAGCTGGAATTAGTTTTGGGCAGGGTGGCGCACCGGATGGGGGAAAAGGGGGCCATGGCCCCCGTCGGGGAATTTTTAGTTTCTTAGGGGAGTGTGAGTCGATACGATAAGTATACAGTCCCCAAAGATGACTAGTCGCCCCGACGTTTTACCAGGGAGTAGTTATGTTGTTCCAAATAACAACTCCATGGTTTTACCCTTTTTTTTTATTTTTTTTATTTTATTTATTTATTTATTTTATTTATTTTTTTTTTTTTTGCTCTCGAGAGGACAATTCCTCTATTCAGAACCCAACATTTCTGGCGCGCTACGCGCGCTGTACAGTCGCTTCAGTTTCTTCAATAGTTCTATTCCACATAGCTAGATAGCACAAGTCCCGTCCAAATTACCTGGTAACATGAAGCGGGAAAGCAGAGTACACAGTTTATGTAGATGCCTCGTAAGTTTCACCCTATATCGCAAATCCTATAGCCTTGTGGTCTAATGCGCGTGTCATGCGGTACGGTCAGTTTGTGAGCGACTCACGGAGCAGTTTGGCTATTTCATCTGATGGTCCAGGTGGTTTCGATACAATGTATGTTATCCCCGATACGGTCTACAAACCCTAGTTTTTTTTCTTTTTTCTTTTTTTTTCTTTTTGTCCTTAATGTTTTATCTTTTCGTTTAAGCCTACCAAAAAGTTTCGCGCGCTTTGCAATTTCACGACTCAGATTCCAAAGAACACTTTAAGTGCGCAACTCGGCTCTTGAAGCTGTTAAGTGATATTATGCAAATATGCCCCGCAATGGCATGGGTTTGTTAGGCTTCTTCATATCCCCTTCTCGCCACCCCCTCAACATAGGGGCTGTCGGTAGTTGGGATGGCTCGGCCCTTTGTCGTGAAAATTCTGTCGCACTCATGGTTGGTTTACTTATTCTGGCTTTCAAGAGGGTCATTTCTGCGATTAAACCTTGAATTTTTTGTACGCTTAGTAAGTACAACGTAAGTTATGTCCGATAGGGCCCAACTGTCCGGACAATCGACCTATATAAGTTTTAAATAAGTACAGATTCTTTTTAGTGTAGGCTAATCCCAAAAAAAGTTTCGCGCACTTCGTGCGCTTTGCAATTTCACAGTTTAGATTCCGGGAAAAACACCATGTTCTTCTAGTTAATACAAATTTTATGCCAGATACGCCCCGTAATGGTATGGTATAGAATACAGATTTTTTTCAAATCCCCTTACCAACCCTGCGACGGTATCGCTGCTGTCGGAGCTTCGGGTCCCCCGTCGAGAGTCTGGCCCCGTCGGGCAAATCTTGGCGCCACCCCTGGTTTTGGGCTGTATATTTCTTGCTCCTATACGTTAATTATAGATGCAAAATGTTTTTTTGTCGCAAGAGAATGGAACCGCCAGTTGGACCTTAAATAAGAGTTTGGCTGAGTTCCCACATGGGATGATCGAACAAAAAGGTAGTCCGGGTCCAGGGCTCTGGGGGCGCACGTCGAGTCACTTGACCCCCCCCCCTGCGAGCAACCCTTGTGACGCCACCGCAGGTCTCAATAAGGGCAGATTCTCCTATGTACCCTCAGGGTCCTAACACCTCCCTGATACCCCTAAGATACTCTGGGAGACGGATTTTCCTAAAAAACACTCAATCATCACTTAAAGGGGCTCATTGAGTTGACATCGATTATTTTCGAGACAAGTTTGAAGGGAAATCAATCAGTGCATGACAATGCTTCTAATTAGCCTCATTACTCATGTTTCACTTCCTGCAGTTACTGAAAATGTAAAAATTGTACTGTTTTGTGGAAAGGGATTGCATATGATTACCTCATAATGGTAAAAAGTGTCTGGTCACAAAGTTGTAATGAATGATTTTTAATCACTAATTACCCTATCATAGCCATTTCAGTTGTGAGTCAGATGTGCAGAATCTCCTAGTTTGATTATTTACCATCAAGATGTGAGTAAATCTCAACAGTTGTGAAAAGAAATCATGAATTTTGTGAACCAACTCAATATGTCCCATTAACTCGGTGTATTGACTTTTGTGTCATTCCAGGTAGCACGGTCACTCCAACAGCTTCCTGGTTGTTCAAAATATGTTAAGTGTCATACAATGACGTCATTTAAATGATATGCCTTGATTGACCATATGTTAAAGGTAATGTGACATACTACTATTGACTATTGCTGTGAGAAACCTTTTACACCCCTGTCGGGAAAACCCAGCCCCCACCATAACCACCAGTCCTCCTACAGTTTACATGGCCTGACAATTAGGTGTGTTAAAGTACAAACTTTCTCAGTGAGGGAATTCTCTGACGTTTAGAACATTCCTTCACTTTTAAAGAAGCTTTGCCCATACCTTCCAATCCCCCTCGCATGGATATTTACATAAATTCTTGAGACTTGTACCTTAAGTCGTGTTATTTTCAATGAACTTGTTTTGTCGTTCATCGGGCTGAAGCGAATCAAATCCCAACTTGTCAACGATAACTTTCCAACTTCAAACGCTCAGATACAGGCATTTAAAATGTTGTAAAATTGCTACGGAAATGATGAACTGGTTTATTTCAGAGACAAAGGAGCTGGATAATGTCAAAGAAGACTTTTAACAATGAGATGACACTATAAGCCATGACCATTGAATGGATGTTTTTCCCCAAAGCTCAAACGCGACCCACCCCTTGACTACGCCCCCCTTGAGAAAAAAAATTGTATCTCATCAAACCTGAGTAATAACATAGGCTAGCATGGCTATCTACAGTTGTTAGAAATATAGTGATTGTCGGGTAGATTTGTGACAAAATGTAACTCAACCTCAAAAAATTTCTACAAGTAAGATTTAAATAGTTATAGGTAGATTTGCGCGTGGGTAGCAACATATCAAAAATCCACCAAAATCGGTTCACGGGATATTTATTTAAATGGGTCATTTCCAAAATGGCCGTAATTTACGTCGTTGTTAAGGTAAATCTTTATCTAAAACAGCAATTTTGCTGATTGCAGGAAGTTCGGTTGTACCAAATTTTCTTTGACATGATCGTTTCATGATTAAATTGACCAACAGTACTACTGTAGAAATGTAGCTTTCATAATTCACCTATGATCTTACACTTAAGTTACAAAAACCACCCAAAAGGACTGTTCTTTGCCTACATTAGAATACATACAATATAAAAAAAACGTCATCTTCTTGGTTTTTAGCTCATACCAGATGCTATTGTGATCACAGAGTCACTCTATCTGTCCACAGTTGTTCAAAATGCTTCTCCTCCCACATGCTTTCATGGATTTATTTGAAACTTGGACTCAATGTTTCTTGGGTGGTGGGCCATTTGGGGTTCTCAGAAGTTCTTGTTCCAAGGTCCCATGTGGGCTAGATGGCCCATTTTATGAAATTCTTCAAAATGCTTCTCTTCCTACAGATTCTCTTATACAATGTTGATGGTTTGTCATAATTATACTCTGTCAGTGGTACCTTCAGCTTATTCAGAAATTTTGGGTCCAAAGATGGGCCCTAGGGTCCATTTTGTGAAATATTGCAAAATGATTAACCCCTCCTCTGGTTATTATTAAACAGAGTTGACGGTCTGTCATAGTGATGCTTTGTTAGTGATCTGTCTATAACTTCCTGGAAATTTGGTCCAAGGTCCCATGTGGGCGCTATGGCCCTTTTTATGAAATTCTACAGGAGTGGTACCTTCAGGGTACTCAGGAATTTTGGGTCCAAGGTCCACGATGAGCCGTTGGGTCCATTTTGTGAAATATTGCAAAGCGATTAACTTTACCTCCAGTTATTGTTGACGGTCTGTTATAATGATGCTTGGTTAGTGATCTGTTTACCATATTCTGTAAGTTTTGGTCCAAGGTCCAATGAGAGCCCTATGGCCAATTTTATGAAATCTGCTAATTACGTACTCCTACAGATTCTCTTGAGCAATTTTGATAGTTTGTCACTAATGATACACTGTTAGTGGTACCTTCAGGGTGCTCAGGAATTTTGGGTCCAAGACCCAAGATGTGCCCTACGGTTCATTTTGTGAAATATTGCAAAAATGGGTAACCTTTCCTCCAGTTAATGTTAAACACAGTTGACCGCCTGTCATAATAATACTTGCTAAGTGATCTGTTTATGGTTTTCTGGAAGTTTTGGTCCAAGGTCCAATGTGGGCCTCATTGCCCTTTTTTATGAAATTCGGCAAATTGCGTACTCCGTCAGATTTTCTTGCACAATATTGATAATTTGTCATAATGATACACTGTTCGTGGTACTACCGTCAGGATTCTTAAAAATTTGGGGTACAAGGCCCAAGATGGACCTGAAATATGGCAAAATGGTTAACCCTTTCTTCCAATTAATATTAAGAAGAGTTGACAGCCTGTCATAGTGATGCTTGGGTAGTGATCGTGGGCGGTACTCACTAACATTTGCGTAGTTTTTTTTCGTTAGTCAAAATACTTGAATTATGTAACAACTTTCTTAAGTGTAGTCACGAAAAGATACACCGCGTAACTACAATAAATGCACAAGATCCAATCGTGTGAGGGGTTTCAGCTTGTGCTGTCACATTTTAAGCCAATTGCATTGTCCGTAATCATTAAAATAACACGCACTGTTTTCTGTGGTAACATGCAGGGACCAGCATGGTGCAGCAGCTCCTTGGTACAACGTGCCTTTGCATGTGTTGCCACGGCTTTTTGTACTTGCCACAACTCTGAAGCGTGCATAATAATCTGCGATGTCCTCCTTGTACAACTGACATTACCTGCTTTTGTTTCCTTTTGAAATTAAAATGTTTATATAACATTAAAAAGTTTACTGTTTTCCTGTACAGCATGTTGTATGGAGAGGGCTTGTATAGTCAAGTCGCCCTAAGACCCAGTGATCATATTTTGGGACAAGGTGAAATGGCTTTCGAAAAAAAAGAAAAACAAAGAAATTAATTTGAGTAGTACAAGAATGACATCACAAATTATTGCACAATCTGCCATTTTAAATTGAGTGAATAAGCTTCATCATAATTCTAAATCTCGGCTCAGGAATGGTACGTCTTGTAGAGATAAGAGCTGGACCATTAGAATTCATTTTTCAAGCTTTGTGACATACATTTTTTAAATTTTTGACTTAATGTACACTTTAAATCATTTCTGTGTCATCGACAAAAGAGTACATGGCATCGAACATTGCAACTTAAAACATACTATGTTAGTTAGGTAGCCTTGCCCCTATAGTTCAGTTTTGGCAGCTTTGGACTTGAGAGCGCAGCACATTGAGAGTCACATAAACTTCTTCAGTCCCGAGGAAATCAGTGCTACTACTAGAAGAGATCAGCTAACTCTTATGTCTTCAAACGGCTTACTTATTGAAACCTTTGACACTTAAATCAAAAGTCTCAAAATCTGTTCCAGGTAATTGATTTGAAATAATTTTTTTGCAAAATGGCTGATGTCATTGTTGACATATTACAATGTAGGTATATGTAAATTTCAAATTTCTTCCACTCAAGTTCGATTGTCATAATGTGTTTAAATTTGAATTTAAACACAGCAGTTCAGTTGACCTGTAGCTATCTGAAATCACTGAATATGACTATACAAAACACGTGAATAGTAGGATCAGACTCTAACTCCTCCCCCTACAGAAAATGAGTGAATTAAACTCGGTCGTCTTTGCTTTTTGGCAGTTAGGTGGCAAGGTATAAGTAGGAATATAACTTTTTAGAGGGCGGTGCCATCGGAATTGGCTTTGGTAATTGGACCTAAAAATACCGGATTTGGCTTATGACCTGTTTAGTTAGATCCATTTTTAAACACAGGAAAAAGAGCATTAGAGAACAAAATAAGTATTATGTAGGCATATTTACATGGTTTTCCACAAGCTAACAGCGGCACTGTAAGGATTTCAAACGCGAGGGGGAGGGCAGGGCACATTACGTATACGAGCCGCTTTTAGTCGGGGATGATTTTCAATGTTTCTAACTAGGTTGTATACCTCATGCAAGTGCATGGTCAGCAATGCAGCAGAAATGGGGGGTGGGGTTATAGGAGCACATTGCTCCTGTAAACTATTTCTTTGTGCAGGAGTAGATGAGGGCAAGTAAGGGGTATACCCACCCTCGGTGAGTGTGACAAGTTCGAGAAAAGGTCAAGACCTCGAGTGAGCCGATAACCAAGCATGCTACACTTTACGATTACAACACAACAACAAGTCTTCTGGAGTATGCATATGATTACATTTATTTGCAATTATCACCATCAAACACGAATTAATTAAGAACAACCAGTCTCTTGATATCAAAATTCCCTTACTTCAGACCATAACTTACTTCTTCTCCCTCATACACTCTGCCGTTTAATATCATACATATATAATTCCTAGTTTGACATCCCCAAGTGCAATCCACGGCCTCCCACCAAATTATCTGTTGTTTTTGTTTTAAGAAGTTGTAAGAATGATTCTCCAGTATAACGCTTGCAATCGCGGTCCTCAGTGACCCTCTGCTCTCAAGGCGTTCGGCCGGCTCCTTGCCCTCACTGGCATTTCTTGGGTTACTACGCCCCTTTGGCCTGACTCGACGAGCCTCTCCATGAACATCCAGTGCTATAGAATCGATTGCCGTTGCCATTCCGAGATATACACATTTTGTTTCAAGTTCTCCCCCTTTGACTTCGGACTGGGTTGGGCCTCTGTCCTTTTCTCCCCTTGGTATTTTTGTTGTTGGTTTATGCTTTTCGATTAACGAATTTAGCCCTGGAAAATTTGTACAAACAAAAAGAACCAAAATAAGAATCTAAATTTACCGCCTTCTGCCATCCAGTTACGCGAAAAAATAAAACAATACTCACAGGTCTTTCCCCAAAATTAGTCCATCCTTTCCCTCTGAGTGTTTAATGGCGTCTGCCACGACTGTACGCCAACCGCTTCTCGCGCCCGCAATTTCTGCATTCATTTGCCTGTTCAATGGTATCGGACAATCTCCTTAATTGTATTCATCGCGGATCGGAGAGTCATTCCTACTAAGCTTAACTCCCAGCTGTACTAGAGTTAGCCCACAAAAGCGTAATTTTTTGAATTCAACTCTGGTATTATGACAGTGAGCACTGCAAGCAAGTGACCCTTTGATGGTTCACTTCGTAGAATGAAACTTGCTGAGGTTAAAGTGTAAGCGTGAAGTAGGATATCAGTGCAAAATTTTTACTGAAAATGACGGATATGGATGTCTAGTTTCAGAATATGATGTACGCTCTATATCCTTTGTCAGAGGGTCTTCATAATACAGCCGTCTATTGTTAGGTTAATATTGTTCTGTAAGCATGGGAAAAAATATGCACCTTGCAATGCTTCAGTGATAAAGTAGCTGATGTTCAACAATGCTTCCTCTAGAAATTGTAAAAACAGGGCTTTATAGAGCTCGTTGCGGTAGCATACGGTAGGTCCTTGGGAGGACAAACAATCCAAAGGTCGTAAAATCGACTTTTTAGTCAAATACCGTACGGCCTTCAAACTATTATGAACTTCTCATATCATAACTTTGCCTCCAAAGTGTTACCGTTTAAGGGACTTCTGGCTTCATAATGTTGACTTCAAAATGAAATATAAAGTTTCAGTTAAATAACTTGGACTTTTTAATTGCCTTTTTATTTTATTTTTTTGGAAGTAAAAAGCCAAAGTTTTAACTTTTAATGTTTAAAAAGCACCTTGAGAAGTTAAATTGTGATTTTAAAGTAAAGTTTGCTGATGACAATGATGGAACTAAAAGTCCAAATACTGACTCTAAGTGTAACAATTATTAGTCAAAAATCATGATAATGAGATTTAAGAAACAGTTTTGACTTTTTAAGTCCAGAAAAAAAGAAAAAAAAACTTAAGTAACGCTATGAGTAAACTTTTAGAGATTTAAACGTAGTATCTAAACAAAAACAGGAACAATATGCAATTAATAATCATCTGCAATAATTATGACATAATATTTACAATACTTGATTTATGATAAGGAATAGGTTAATGATAAAGGTAACGTTCAGGAAAGTTTTAGTTGTTTTTACCCTACGTATGTCCCCCTTGCAGGCGATTGCCCAGTCTGCAAAATTTGGTCGGCTCGTCGACGAACCGCTTTCGGCCACATCGGCAGTTCAACGGACAAGTTCGCCGGCATTCCGCCGATGGCCGGGATGCTGATTGGTTGTAAAGTTTTACCCATCATGCAATCATGCAAAAGTAATGACTCGTTATTTAGTTGGCCTACCTTTGTGCAATTTACCCAAGCTAGGACATCCAGCCGAGTCTCAGC
>WURT03047347.1:0-14447 GCA_009936505.3 Holothuria glaberrima
TTTCGGGATATTTTGGCTGATTAGTAAGCAGCAGCTATTCAAAATGAAAATGGATGTACAGCATCTAATTGCTGGTTCCCATTAAATGCTTTTCGTTCATTGTATGCTTATACACGATATCTTGAGGTAGGAAGCTTGGATAAATGTCATACTTAGTATGTAGATGTGTTATGGTCAGAGGAAGAACCCTCTCATTTTTGGTGGGGGTCAAAGGTCATCTGGGGTCACAAGGGGTCAAATCCTGAAAACCTTGTTAACACCATATCTTGAGGTAAGAAACTTGCATGAATGTCATACTAAGTATGTACTGTAGATGCAATGTAAGAGGAAGTACCATATTGTTTTTAGGTGGAGGTCAAAAGTCATCTGGGGTCACCGCTGGTTAAACCCTGAAAAACTTGTTAACACGATATCTTGAGGTAGGAAGCTTAGATGAATGTCATTCTTAGTATGTAGATGCATTATGGTAAGAGGAAGAACCCTATAGTTTTTGGAGGTCAAAGGTCATCTGGGGTCACAGGGGTCAAACTAAGAAAACCTTGTTAACACGATATCTCAAGGTAGAAAGCTTGGATGAATGTCATACGTAGTATGTAGATGCCTTATGGTGAGACAAAGAGTTCTATTGTTTTTGGTGGAGGTCAAAGGTCATCTGGGATCTCCGGGGGTCAAACCCTGAAAACTTTGTTTAATACATGATATCTTGAGGAAGGAAACTTGGATAGATTTTATACTTACTAGACAGATGTGTTATGGTGAGACTGAGAACCCTTTTGTCTTTGGTGGTCAAAGGTCAGCAGTGGTCACAGGGGGTAAAACTCTGAAAACCAAGATCTTTATTCGGGGTCACTGCAGGTCAAAAAAGAAAATTTCCCAAGAATTCCCAAGATCTTGATCTGGGTCACCCCACATGTCAAAAAGCAAAATTTCCCAAGAATTCCTAAGATCATCATCTGGGGTTACCAGAGGTCCAAAAGCAAGAATTGCCAAGATTTTTACCTGGGGTCACCAGATGTCAAAAAAGTAAAAATTGTCAAGATCAAATATGAACACAAACTGTATTTTGAGAACACCTTAAGATAGCGTTTGACCAGTGACTGAAAGAAATGGGATCATGCATGGCTTTATCTGGAATCATCGAAACCTCAATGCATTTTTGCATTCTGGTTTACGTGATTTTCATGTTTTTGGTATTTTTCCATTTTTTTGGCGGAAAGTCTGTGCCGGGCGGGACAGTGCATTTGACCATGAGTGCCGGGCGCAAATAAGGAGTGTTGAGCGGCCCGCTTGGTGCCGCCCACAGTAGCTAGAACCCTGAAGAGAACCACCGTCATATCCTTAATTCTCATCCTAACAAATGTTTGAGTGTATTGAGATACAGCAGCATTGCTGCTCTAGTCTATTAAAAATAGATCATTGCTCCAATATTCAGTTATATAAATGAGTGAGCTCTCTGATTAAATGACCTGTAAGGATTTAAATTATTTTTGAGGTTCAACGACATCATTCCACAACAAAATATTTTTCTTCACACTTAGGGCTTTCAGTTCCAAATGGAATACCCCATGTTCCTTTAAATATCTTTCTGCTTTACTCGATTGTTGATGAGCTTTGCAAAATTTGTCCTACTGATGACATACAAAAACAAACTTTATGCATCTTGATAAACTTTATATTTCTGTTGATCTTGCAAAGTTATTTTAAAAAGGCATTAGTAGTTGTGCATTTAATCTCTCATTTTCTTGTCAAGAATACATTGTTCATGAATTTTTTGAACCACACATAACATGTTTAAAGAAGTGAAAGCAAGCAAGAGATATTTTGAATTATTAGACAGTTCATAGCTCTAAAACATCTCAAATTGTGTGTGTTGGCCCTACTGTAAATTGAATATGTTGCAAACCAGGTCATGTAGATTCAGATTGGGTGGATAGTGCATTTTCAAGTGTCACTTTTAATATACACACATGTCAGTTTGCCCTAACTTGAATATGTTGGAAATCATGGAGATTCAGATTGGGTTGATAGTGCATTTTCAAGTATCACTTGCATACGTGTCAGTTTGGGTTTTCATTCATGACATTTTACTTTCATAGTTGGTCTACTTTGGGAGATTGAAGAAAAGGTCAAAAGGTCAAATTCAGTGGATGTGCTAGTTGTTGTGGAGGACAAATGCACCAAGCTCTACTATCAAGCTCATTACTTTAGTACATGTGTAAAAAGTATACAAAGCATGTGCATCAGAAAATAATGATTTCCCACGTGGTTTGTTTGCAGTCACACAGGTGACAAAAAATTCTTAAAATTACTCTTCAGCCATCTTTGGAGATGAAAAAGTTGCAACACTTAATTTATAGTAATGAACAATGTTTTCACTCAAGGGTTCTTAACCCAAGAGTCTGGGGCCCTCAACTTTTTGGTATGTTTTTTCAAGTGTGGTGTGATTTATGAAACGAAATTTTTCAATTTATTTCCTTCTACTGTGGGAAAGTATTTTTCCTTTCCACTTCAAATTTTGAGATAGAGTTATCTCTAGCCCATTTGGGCAAGCTGGAACAAGGTCTAGCATGCTCTGGAAAATTTTTACTCGCCCTGGGCAATTGGCCAATGTCATTGTAGAGCAGTGATACTAGGCAATTAAATCTGTATGTCTGCTCCCTCAAACTTGTATAATTTGGTTATTTCAGGTGCCACTTCTAAAAAGCTTGTACTGCACATGTTCAATAATTTTTTTATTATCACTGAATAAATTATGTTATAAAGTGATATGGTCAGACTTAAGTGAATATTTTCCAACAATATTTGAAGATAAGCATAGGGTAAAGATGATGCACATGCTTTGTATATTTTTTACACATTTTACTCTGTGGTACAAAATATCAGAGAAAACAAGAAACCATTTGAGAATACAAACTTGTTTTTGTGGAGATAAAGTCACAATACATCTAATAATCAAGGGACAATATGGCCAATGGTAAAATGTGTGATCGTTTTGCTTTTAATTTTAAGATGAAAAATATAGATTTAACCTTTGTTATGGATGAGTTGAGAGGGCATTTGCATGCAGAGATGTTTATTTTGTTTCTCATTGTTTAAACTGAAAGCTTCTTTCAGTTTACAGTCTTAAAAACAAGCATTGTACAGTCTGTTTATAAAATGATTTTCTGCGAATTGTCATGAGTGAATGTGCTGTATACATGAATATACACCTGTATGTTTTAAGCTAATTACTTGATCATTCATCATGTAACATACTCTAGAAACAATTGGTAATTTAACTACTGCCATGTACAGCATTGCAGTCGTATCATAGTTGCATATATAGTATCAACTTGTGAAAAATTTTATCTCACCTTAAAAGAACGATGAATGGTTTTGTGCAGTAATCGTTAGAACAAACTCAAATATATTTTTTACAAGAGACATAACAGATGCTCATTAATGCAAAATTTTGTTTCCCTTCTTGCAATAAGGCTTTGTATAGATCTGTACCCACCATGACCAGACTCCCCCTCAAATAGTTCCCACCCAGACCATTGTCCCCTGGAAAACTCCTTTCCTGACAATTCTCACTGGACAAGCCCCCCCCCGGACAACTTCCATGGTAGATAATCCCATTCAAACAATTTGCACTCATGGCAATTACCACTTAGACAAATTCCCTCTTCACAAGATTTAAATTACCCAGGGAGATGGGGGTGGGAGAATTGCCCGAGGGAGTTGTCGAAGATAGTACTCACAGCCTAAGATGCTGTAAATCATCTAGCCTGCATTGACATTTGCAGTGAATTAAATCAAAGTGTAATAGAGAGGATTTTTCAACTGACACCACTGTGTCATATCTCTGTGTTCAAGATTTTGATAGCCATATGTGCACATTATATTAATGATGTCACATGAAAAATGTATGTATATATACCCAAGTTAAAGTACAGTACTTTCAGTGCAATATTTTTGAGTATAGTTTTGTACTGATACTGCAAGTAGCGGATATTACTGATACCAATATTTTAGTTCTCAATACCGGCTGTTACCAATATTTGGAGAAAACACATTCTGCGTACTAACCATAGGCTACAGGCACCGCAAATATGTTTCATTTCAACTCCAAAATTTATTGGAACTTATTCAAAATACCACATTTTCATGACAAATAGGACTATAAATATCGGTGGGGTAATATCGCCATTTGTAATAAATTTTACCAATATAGGACAAACGTGAGAAAAAGAGGATTGAGAATAAAAAAGTTGACTTTTCCTCTCTTTGAGTATATTAGTTTCAAAATATATACTGTAGTGTACAAGAAAGATGTGACATTCTGTTTGCTTGCATTGCTGTAACTGATCTTGATGTATATATTTACAAGACTAGTATACATTTACCTTCTCTCTTCGCAAGGGAATATGAAACAATACATGGTCGATCCATCATATATAATGCCTCTAAATGCTCTTAGATTTCCTTCTCAAGTTCTCAATAGAATATGATGTTATGAAAGTATTTCAAGGTTTAACTATTATGGATCATCATCCATTTTACTCTACCCCACCCACATGTACCTAACTCCTCTTCTTAACTTGTCATTATGATGACATAAAAGTTAATACTTAATTGTAACAGTTCCATTATAGTACAACATGCAGTGTTAACTGTTTAGTACATATTATATCATATGACAGAAAATTAACTTGGGTTATAGTAAGATGTAAAACATCAGTGATGCACATGTAAGCTAGTACTATTAAATAGAAAATGATGAGAGATCCAGTATGAGTTTGCACAAAATTAGAGGTTTGCAGAATAGAGATAACAATTGTGAGCAGGCCTAGATAAAAATTTTCAAACCAACTCACCATTTGAGAAGCAATAGGCAGTTAGGGAGCTGTTTTATGGAGGCATTATTGTAAGATGACATGCATGTTTCTTTGAAAGTTATGTGGTGAGGGTAAGATGGAGGGAAACTTTGGGATGAGAGGGAAACTGCAGGAGATACAAAGACACAAGTGAAGGCTAAGTAAATTGCTGATTGAATGGGTCCAATGCACTGTATATTTTCATGATGAGCAAACTTTCATGCTGCATTCAACTGACTTCACCAGTATGTCACATCACATATTGCTATGTAGCATAACCACCGGTCAAATTTTCATAAAAATGCGAAGTTGTGACAAGGGCAGTCATTTATTCTCTCAAACTCATTGATTCTTTGCTGATCATAGTGTGCACATTATCTTACTGCTAATGCAGCAAGAGTTCAGTTTCTTTTTTGGAGAGAATTAGCCTTGTGTGGTTTATACTCCATTGTTAATGAAACAGATGTATCCAATACTGCATTTTTGTTTGACACTTGACAACAGCTAGATGTATACAGTCAAGTTTACTGAGCTTTAAAAAACCTCTTTGGTGATACTCAAATACAATATGAAATACCCTGTAAACATTTTGCCATTGGATCGACATCGGTTTTAAGACAGCATTTACATTGGACTGACATCCGTTGCATTGCCCCCATTTGCAAATCCATTCAAAGTTGGATCAACATCGATAAAGACGGCCATCAGATGTTGTTTAGACTTAAACCGACTGTACAATGTCCATTCAACATCATTTGTATGTCAGCAAAAGGGCTACAACATTTTCAGACCTCCATCTGATGTTGTATTTAAGTCGCAAATGGGTTGCTCCTTACAGCGACGTCAGCTCGACGTCTCAACTATTTCCAATTAGGGCCTGACCTCAATCTGACTACGTGAACTCAAAACTGATGTCAATCTGACGGCAAAATGTTTACAGGGTAGGCAAACACAGGCTTAAGTTATACATTGAACATCAGTCGGATAGAATTACACTCAGTCAGATCACATGTGATACTGTATCGGTGGTTTGATAACTTTAAGGAGTTAGAGAAAGCCTTAACCTGACTCGTCTAATAGATAAATTGGGTCTGCCATTTGATGTAAAGTGGCTAGGACAATGCACACTCAGTTTATGAAAGTAAATTAAATTATTGTAAACCTCTGCTAGGCCTGTACAAATTCAATTTGCTAGATTGACTTCTGTAAATGGTTTACAAAATATGTTGTTATCTAATCTACTATGGCAAATTCTCACTGGCCTCCATGTAGAGTAGTCATAATATGCAAGCATGCTGAGTATAGCTTTCATGACATGCCACATTATTTTGGAGGATTGCCTTATTTATAATTATACCAATCTATAGTACTTTTCTGTAAAGTTATGAATGAGGGAAATTTCCAACCCTTACCCTCTTTGCCATATAATGTACCAGCTGCTCATTTGTGCAGCGAGTTCAGTCAATATGGTATCACTATCATATTACACTTTTTTTTACATTTTACAGTAAATGCAAGAGTGTATACTTCAACTCTACTTGACAGTTGCTTTTTATAGATTTCTGAATTGTCTAACCATTAATAGGTCTCAATGTTCTTTCAGTACGAAACACTCTGCTAATGCATGTTTGCATGCATGTAATTATTTTCACTTTATGATATTTGACAGATTTATACCAAACTTTTCCCAAAGTCTGCATTTTACATACAGTACATGCTATGCAGCACATGAAGTTTTAAATTACCATCTTTCATTGACTAGGCTTGGGCGGGTTAACCAACTCTGTTTCAGACTTGCAACTTTTGGCTTGGAGTAACCACCCTACTTAACTTAGAATCATGGAATCCAGTAATGACCCTACAGTACTTTACTTGGAATTAGGACTTTTAGGAGATTTTGTAAACTGTTGAAAATATGCAAAAATAATATATATATTTTGGATATTCTGTTTACAGTGTTATTTCACCGGGTCTTCATAAACTATTTTAACCCACTGGTTCTTTTTGTCTTTTTCTTTTATATTCAATCACAAGTTTTCTCTTCAGTCGGTTTTTATGATTTTCTGTTATTAGCAGTTCAGCACCTCAGTCATGCCTATGTTCCTGTGTCAGTAATTGTGACATCATTGCACGAGTTGCGACTCCCTTCAGAGTGGCGACTGATGGCCATAATTACCCCACTCCAAAAATATTGGAGTTGCCCAAATCCAGTCTATAAACCCCTCATTCTAGTACTGTATCCTAAAATTGATAAGACTAGCAAAATTTGATCAAATACTGCACAGGATAGAAGTACAATGCTTCCTCAGAAGGAAATTCACCTCTCAGGTAGTATTACGGAAAAGTATATAATGCTTAAAAAATTGGGATGCACACATATACAGTATAAGTACACATGTTATTTAAATAGAATATGAGTTTAGACAGTAGTACAGTAGCTTAGGCTAGTTATAACATGTATGCCAAAATTTGAGATAATTATAGAGTTATGGAAAACCTGTGCTGGGAATCTGATCACAAACACAAAAACATTGTCCATATAAATATGTTTTTATGTCCTTAGCATAAAATGTAAAATGTCATCTTGATGCAACAATATTAATTCATACAATCTTCCAGCTGGCCTGGGTATTTGTTTCCTGTTTTCAATTGTTGTAACAATTGGTTTGTTTATGTCTCATTCGTATCACAGCCTGCTTTATGACTCAATGTTTAACTGACAAATGACATCCACCCATACCATCTTATGTTCAGCCTCAAGATCAATAATTGTCAATAATTGGATGATACCATCCATCACTATAGTGAAGCATACAGAACATGAAAACAAAGCTCTCTTTCAAAAAAAAAAAGACGGAAAGGGATACTATTTATGTCAGTGGTTATGAGAACAGATCCACCCTTAATGTAGGTGTTTCACAAACAAAAATTAGTTTCATTTCTGTTTTAGAAATCATGGAGCGATTTGGATGACTTTAATATTTTATGATTGACACAAGATGGACACACAATAAAGGAAATGTTCAACTTCGGCTCTGATCATAAAAACATTAGGACATTGGTGAGGGCATCAGAAGCCTTTGTGTGACCGCTGGTGGAGTTTCTCAGGATCCGGGAGCAACTTCATGAGCAGTGACAAAACATTTTGCATGCAAAAAAATTGCTCAAAGATCTTGTTGCGAAGGTTTGAGGCTATTTCGCCAGAAATTCCAGGTTCCATATTCGTGTATCCATCTGGTGTCAATTTCGGGATAGTGTGACGCCTGCAAAAGGGACGCTGTGGCAGTGGCATGTACTCTACTGTTTATGCAGACTAGCGTCACAGTATACATAATATGGTGATTATTTTAAGGGTGTTTATACATACACAGAGATGTCTAATTACCTAACCTACTATATTTTGCAATTTATTATAATTCTTGGTATTTTCTATGCAGACCTTTGTCAACAGCTTTAAGAATCAGTTTTTGAAGTTTAGTTTGATATTTGTTTTCTATAAGCTTTGCTTCTTTTTTTTGTAGATCCTGGCCTGCAGTTAGTATTTCCTTCTCTTTCCTTCTATTTCCACCCCCCCCCCCTACTCCCCCATACAGTGCTATATGAGTCTGGAGTAAGATTTGTAGTACACTTTTATTTATAGAAAATCTGTGTATATGTGTATAAAAATTGATGGTCAATTTTTGCTTGTAACTCTAATTACATTTGACACAGGAAGTACATAACCTGAGTTGCATAAGTTTGTTATATACAGTACTGTGCAGAACTACACAAATGCATTATAATCCATGGATTGCAAGGTTTCATGCAATCATATTTTCTTTTGTTACAAACTGTAATTCAAGAGGGTGTATCCTTCAACTGTTACAGTATAATTGCACAATTATTGGTGGTCAATAAAGTGGAATATATGAACACCTTTACAGGTATAGGCTATTATTATGAAATAGATCTCTACAGTATAGTATAGGCACAGGAAGGTTCTTGACTGGAGGGGCATGGGGACTAAATGCTGTTTTGAACTGCCATACTGGGAGAGGGATCCAAGGGGAGGAGGGGGACATACCCCTGACCCTTTGGAAAATGTCTTAATGTTTGATGGTCCCTTAGATGGGATTTGCAATAATTGGACACATTGTTTGGAAAATTACTGCCAATATTTTAAAGTTTTTACAGAGGGTACAAATAAACAAATAGGGGGTTTTTATCCTTAGATTGAGGGGACAGAAGCAAAGTTGTGCCCCCCTGCTTTCTATGCCATTGTGGTATATAATATATGCCACATCATGTGGTCATGTGTTTTCCTTTCGAATGTTTGGATTACAATCGTTATCACATGTTCTCAATACTTCATAGCATTCTTTCTGTGATGTTGCTCCATAAGAACTACTTTGGGCTACAGTTTAGCCACTGGCAACTGTATGTGGGTACCACAGCAAACTGGTACATGCTTTGCATCCTGGACTCTGCCTACTGTAAGTCTATATTAACTGCCCACATGATAACTTGGAATACTTTCCATTGGTGGAATGGCAAGGTAATTCTTACTTGATACAAAGCCGCTTCAAAAGTCTGCGATTTTGAAAAATTAATTTCATCACATCTCATGTAATAAATTACACCTATTTTCCGCTGGATTACAAAAGAAGTAGCTGCTTAAAATGAATAATTTATCAAAAAGCTGTGAAATGTTGCAAGACATTAGACATACATTAATTGTGTCCTCTTTAGTACTTTTGTAAACCATTGTTACAGTGTATATGTAAAGCCTCCAGTACGTGCAGCCAGAGTCGTTGATAATTATTTTTGAATCTGGAGTTCCCCAAAGGGGCCAGCTCTTTGCAGAATAACTAATGGTATTTCTAGGCCATCAAGTTAGCACAGTATCCCCACCCGCCACTTCCCATCATGCAAGGTTTTCAGAGGTTTTTGTGTTCAGCATCCAGCACAGTACCCTAACCCCTCTCTTCAAAATCCAGCACTTCAATTGATCTATACCTAGAGCCATGTCCCTTTAGGGATCAACCCTTCCTAGAATGTGGAGCTCTGTAATATTTACTGATGATGAATGGTAGGAAGGACAGATGGAAGTTGGGTAATATTCTGATTTTCTGTAACAAGTCAGCAATCTTCGGACAGCTTTGCGGTACCTCCTGTTCATAGCCATGTAGACAAAAGTATTTAGAAAACTGTTAGACATAGCAAGCCAGGCAAAGATGAATTCAAGTGTTTGTGGAGAGTCTCCCTCATTAAACAGGTTGATTAATTCCAAGAAGACTGTAATGGCCATAGGAGCCCAGCAGATATTAAAGGCAAGTGTTATAAGCAGTAATGTGATAATAGCTTTGTTGCCCCCTTTTCCTATGGCAGTTGGTTTCCTGGGTTCTGCCTGTGAAGCCCCTCGCTTGTAACTGTTTCGAATGAATTTAGAATGTTTTATGGATATGGGGATGATGCTGGCATAAGTGAATAGTATGATCAAGTTTGTTGGTACAAAGATAAAAAACGATATTGTGACCAGAGCAGAAGAATCGGAATAGTGAGCTGTGCACAGGAATGCCCCTCTATTGTAAAATGCACAGAATCTTTTTGAAAAGAGAGTTAAATGTTCTGCCAATGGAATGATCCAGGCCAAAAATACCAAAATGCGAACTTTTTTCATGCTCATGTAGTTTTCATGGTCCAACGGGTGAAGAACAATGAAATAACGGTCCACACTGATGAGAGCCAAGGTAACGATAGAAGCCCCACAGCATGTTCCACCAATAATAGATGTTAGGTTACACAAAAAATCTCCAAACGGCCATGATTCCAGATTTGCCGCCGAAGGATAAATTGCAGAGATTGTAAAACTGAGGCCGATACAGCAGTCCGCCACAGAAAGATTCTTCAGGAGGAGTGTGGTGGACCTATGCCATAAAGGTGTTGTATGGAGTATAATGATATTTATTATGTTACCTCCAACAATCAACAATGTAGCTATAACAATAAAAGTTGTCTGTGAAATTATCCAAAATGTTGACCTGCCAGTGATAAAATTACTAGACCCATTTTCAGTGGGGCAAAGTTCAAGATTTAATTCCAGAAAAGCCATTTTGACACTTGTTGGAATTACTCTGATAGTTGTACTGAACGAGAAGTTTTCAGCAAGTTTCACAAGCAAAACTATCTCCTGTGTAAAGTAAGTCCATTCCTTTCATGAAGATTTCTTAGTATATTTTCATCATGAAATTCATTTGCAAGGAAATAACTTGTCAAGGATTCCACATTAGTTGTGAAACTTCAAAGTCATTTTCAATATCATAAAACAGTCCAAGGCATGATGATAAAGGTAATAAATTTTGTCACAAGACCATTTCCACTTGTGAGACAAAATTTCCATGTAATGACCCGATGAAATGCTAGTTCCCTTTCCACAAATATGAAATCATTTGCAAATATATTCCATTAGCCAAGATGCTCATACCTTTAGGGAGTATCATGTAACTTGTAGGCTAAATCTCTCTGCATCTTTCTGGGGGTTGTCAGTTTCTCTCATGAGTCCACTTCCTGCTCAAGAAATGCATCAAAAAATGAAAAATCTTCTGCCAAGTATATAAACCTTTTAATATGTGATGGAAAAACAAGTTCTAATTTCACTGTTTGGAGGAAAATTTCAGCCAATATATCGTTAATGTATGAAATCAAAGATTCACTTTTTGTGGTGACTTTAGGATATCTTTGCAGAGTGTCCATGCAATTTCCCTCACATGCATTTTCAGTCTGTGCAGCCCTTGTCAAATAGATGCATAGCTGCTTTTCCACTTTACCTTGTCTTTATGGTTGATGTTTGAGCTAGGTTATGCGGATTTAAACAGAAAAGTACAACCAGCACTGATTCTTAGAGAATACCAAATTTCTATCCACAGCAAAGTTGACGTCACACGGCAATGGAAAGATGATGTTCAAGGCAGAAAGAATCCTAATTTTAAATATGCCTCTTCAATGACTGTCTTTTTGTTTCTTAAAAAAGGTTTATTCCTCTGAAAAATTTGACTGATTGCACCAAATTTGTGAACTATTTTATGCCTTCTTCTGGTGCAATTCCTTCCAAGATATAGTAAACAACTTTATATACAAGAGCACCTTTTCCAAAATGATTGTGAGACGACTTGTTTGAAATTTTCCAATTACTTTGATCTTCCTCATACATGTTCTTTGTGACTCCGTGCAGAAATAACGCCCACGTAATAAAGCTGAAATTGCAGTTTATGAAAGTTTGATATAAAGCATCAATTTATGGGCAGCAGAGTATGCCAAAATCCATCATATAAGATTGAGTGATCAAGTCACTGAAGCAGAAATCCAAGATTTCACAAAGGTATTCACACAACAGCTATGTCCTATTAACAAAATTTGATATGAAAATGTTAGCTCCTGTGATATATTTCACATAACAAAGAGTGCCAGCTTAGCCATTCGCATTTCAAAACTCTTGTCTTAGAAATGGATATTAAATCTTATCTTATTTCTTCATGCTGCCAAGTATGCAAACTGCACTTTAATGAGGC
This sequence comes from Holothuria glaberrima, assembly GCA_009936505.3. NCBI lineage: Eukaryota > Metazoa > Echinodermata > Holothuroidea > Aspidochirotida > Holothuriidae > Holothuria > Holothuria glaberrima. The sequence goes on from WURT03047347.1 coordinate 12,404, forward strand.
TTTCTTTTCAATTATGAGAGGGAAGCGTGGCAGAGTTTGCTTTGCTCAACAAGGAAGATAGCACACTTTGTTATGAAAGATCCATCCACGGAAGAATGTATGTATTAGTCATCAGTAGGTTCCTCAATTGATAGCTTTTGACACTGTTACCAAATCCATCATTTGCTTAGTTGGGAATCACATTTAGTAGACAGAAATAGATACACTGAGCACTGAAGCTCGTATTAATGCTTCGATGGTTGTGAAATGTCCTCCTGAACTTTTGAAGGTAAGTGTATCAAGGAATGAAATAATCCTGGTTTATTTTTACACTGTGCCTGCATGTTTTTATAATGATTAAAGATTCCAAGTCCCTAAATGCAGTAAGAGTCTGTTGCCAAAGGTTCGACTTCAAAGCTTTTTTGAAAGAGCATGCTTGATAGGTTTCAGTACTTACTGATCGTTGTGACAGTCCACCTACATTGCTAACTACTTTAAATACAGCATGGTGGCAATACTGCGTATGTTATAATACATGGTCAGGGCCATCACTTTCGGTTTGTTAATCCTCACCATTATAAAACTCTATCCAGTTGTGTTTGTAGTTTGAGTAGAAAGTAAAATCACCACTGAAAAGAAAACTTAACAACAAGCTGAACCTTGATGTAGTGAAATTAACAACCCAAAACTTATTTGTATTTAAATGAGTTCCTTGTTAAACATTGCTGCCACAGTTAACATCAGAGAGCAATCAGAGAAGAGTCTGTTTAATATTTAAGTACTCTTAAGCAGATTCCTTGATGTTTTGGCAAAACTGTTTGGCCTTCCCTTCTCAGTCACACTGTACACTTCAATAAACAGAACAGGATTTTCCAAAGGGGCTACTCCCCAAAGGCCATTATAAATAGATTGAATTAAAATACTTTTTTATGTAGCAAGCGCAATAGGTGACATCAGACAGCTGGTCAATTTCCCAGCATTGTTATTTCAATAGAGTAGGAGATCCTGTCCAAAAGGTAGTTTGCTGATCAAATTTGCGCTTTCAACAAGAGCCATTTAATCTGATCAGTTGAGGGAGAGGAAAAGGTGAAAACAGATTTCAAATGCAGTACAACAGTGTTACAGAGATGTTAAGAAAGAATTGATTGTACAGGGAAAAGTTATCTCTTAATTACATAGATTGTAAATCTAGTTTACTGTCCATGCTTTGCTGAGGGAAATTACAGAGCGTGAATAAACCTTCTGATGTGTTCATGATGTCTTTATTCAGGATGTTCAGATTAGATAGTATCATGAACAAGGCACAGTACTCCTTTCAGATACATGTTATTGTGCAGGAGTATGTAGCCAAGAGGATTATCCTTTAAACAGAAGGGAAGATTTACAGGAAACTGAGCACACAGACGTGGCTATTAAATTACATGCAATGATGGAGGGAGCAGTCAGGGTGAGGAAGTCAGTGCACTCATTTGTATGTTTGTAATGAAGGAAAAAGGGGGGTTGAGAACTTTACTGTTTAGAAAAACCTGTGGCAATTTGTTCCAAATCCTCAGGTTTTTTCATGTGTCTCCTGTGGGCAATATAATTTGCATGAAAACCCATGTTTTCCCTTGACATTGACACAGGTTGGCCAGTTGCCACACTTTGCTACAGGTTTTCACAGGTTTTACCTGCAAGAGGTGTGGCAATTAAAACCAATGTTAACAAAGAATTGTGAGACAAAACCTGTGGCTTGAAATTAAAAAGCAGGAAAGGTGTGTCAAACCTGTGTCCAGAGGGTTCCAAACATATAGGTTTGCACCCAAGAATACATTTCTTCTGTTTTTCATGTGATCGCACACATGTGGTTATACAGACACAGGTTGGCACACCTTTTTTGATTCCTTGCCGAAGGCAGGCAAGGAATCCATGTGATGGTGATGTCGTGTATGTATGTGCGTATGTGACGCCTGCTTGTAAACACGATATCTCTAGAAGGGATGTCGTAATTGGCATGTAGATTGCCCTTATTGAGTAGATGATCCCTATTGTTTTTGGTGGAGGTCAAAGGTCGTTTGCGGTCACC
>WURT03047358.1:0-33387 GCA_009936505.3 Holothuria glaberrima
AAGTTACCAAACTTCAACAAACCTTTTTATACGAGAGGGGAATTCCCTTTCCAATAGAGCCTTCCATAGGACGCCAACAGCTACACAGGTATGAGCGAAATAACCTGCCCCACTGTTGGCAACTTCACCGTGACTGGCGTCCAAGCTACCTAACTTTAACAAAATTTCTCATACGAGAGTGTGTTCCCTCTCTAGACCCTACCATGGGATGCCAACCCCTGCACGGGGTGTGAACAAAATATTCCGCCCCGCTGTTGGCAAGTATACTGTGACTAAGGAACGGCACTGTGTATAGGTGTGAAGAATGTCTGAAATTCAATTAGAGAAGTCTTGGATAAGAATAAGAGGTCTCTTTAATGCGAACTGTAGATATATTTAACTCGAATTAAAGTCAGATATCTGTAATTAGAATTACAGATACCTCTGACCGTATTAAAGAAATCAATCTTTAATTCTACCAGATATGCCTATACTTGATTTAAAAAGCGGATAAAATCAATGTCAGATATTTCGTTATTGTGGTTGAAAAATGTCTTTAAAGGGAAAGAGCCTTAAATTTTCGTTGGAAACATCAGCCAAATCTCGGAAATTTCCTCTTTTCCCGTTTACAAATATTTTTCATGATTAGCCAAACAAAAATGTCTCATATTGTAAGAAAAACTAAGTAGTTTTGTTTCAAGTTCTGCTTGAGTTGAACAATTCAGTATCAAAAATATTGTCACCTGACTTAAACAGAGCCATTCATGAATAAGGATACCTGAGTACACTAATTCAAATAGGGGTGTCTGCATTAGCCCTTAAAATAGGATATGCTCAAATGGTTTACAGATATCTTTAATTAAACTAAATATGTCTGCAAATAATTACAGGTATTTTTACATACTTTAAAATACCCACAAATGGAGAAAAAAAAAATTTTGACTTTCATCAACTCTGTAAAAAATGTTATTCTCGGACCGCCTGAAAACCAAGTGTACTTTCGTAAGCCTAGCCATTTTGGGGTCCCAACTTTCTTCACAGGCGCTAGGCAAAGTTCCCATTGTGACTGTTGGATTATCCGACTATGATATAACACACACTTTACTGCCATTATAAATTTGCAGGGTTGCTAACTCTGACTCGCACTTTTTAATGCCAAATCGCGCGTTTCACTGCCATTGTAGAGAACGTCAAAAATCACTAACATAGGACTATCTATGTATACTTATCACCACATTTACCATGTTTAGTGGTTTACTTCACTGCCAAATGACAAAAATTCAATGCCAAATGGGCTTTTTACTACCAGAGCTACCCGAATTTGGCAGCAAATATGCCAGATGGCAACCTGCGTAATTATTAGTTTTAGTGGAAGGACGTCCTCCATTGTGTTCATGTAAACAGAACAGGTCACGTATGCGAGCACGTTACCTTCGTAGCTGGTGTCGAGTTCATGTATACGCCTCTCTGACGTACACACCCTTGGTATTATTGTAGCAAATACATTGTTGCACGAGTAGGCCTAATTAATACACGTCCGCCGGGCGGGCAAACGTGCACGTCTTCCTTCAATTACCACAAAGCTGCAAGATAAAGTCATCTTGTTTAAATGTGACATTGAAATGATGACCATAAACCTATTGACGACATTGGAATGCAAACCAAACAATGACGTCTGCGCCTAATACCATAGGCCGGGCTCGTAGCCAGCTTCACATTTTTAGAGGGGGGGGGGGATTGTTGTGATTGGGGGAAAGTGTTGTGATTGGAGGGCATAAAAGATTCCACCACATTTATTAGTATGCAGTTTTAATTTTCAGCTGGGGGCAGGAATATTTGGGGGGCATTGCCCCGAAATGCCCCCCATGGTTACGGGCCCGCCGTAGGCTGCTGTAAATGTGTAAGGCAATATCGAACATGGATACTGTTGGCTTTAATGTCTAGTTGTGACGTCACATTTTACAACCTAAACTGAGTCCTGAACGAAATGGAATATAAACGTTTTGAACATCATCATGAGCAAAATGCTTTGAAAGAAATACAAAAAATGCATATTTATCATTGTAATGCATTGTCATGCTAATGTTCTGTGAATGTGTCGTTTTCTACTGGTTATAACTTCACTAAAGGAAATAACTAATATGTTACCATCCCAGGTATCAGTCATCATGGCGTATTTACCATCAAATGGAGCAAGCGGTTGAAGAGAAACCGTGAGATCAACAACGCACGGTCGATGGTTTAGAGTAGCCTACTGCTTGTAGAGATACCTCTTGCAAATTGTATGGCACGTTACAAAACTTCGAATCTAGACTGACAATCAGGATAAAAAGTTTGACAAAGTCCAGTCGCCCAAAAGATCAATAAGCAAGAGTCAAGACCGCAGTCACACCAATGTGGGGGCTCACTGACGATTTCGTCAGTGTTTACGTTGGCCACGTGCCAGACGCATGGTCTGTGGCGGGTAAATGGTTGTGACTGTAGTTAAGGTTTTTATCCCCTTCCTGCCGGTTACCTGTCAGATAAATACACAGAAGACAATACTGTCATCTCGGCCAATTTAGATAGCTACAGTTTCGCGGATTCGATAGTATCATATCTACATCAAGTGTCATAACTGCCCCCTATCGCGTCCGAATTGAAGTAATTTATTTAGATGCTCCTCCCACCCACCAGACCCCTCCTTCGCCTTCTGGTTTTCCCCATCTGGCCTCTTTCGCCTGACGTGCGAACAGTGACAGATAATTCCTGTTAGATTATTTTATTTTCATGACTCTGTTGATTCACATAAGAAAGGACATGGAGGATGCATGTCACCATTAAATTCCTTCTTGAAAGTACGCAGAGTATCTCGAACGTTAATCGACCTGAGGCAGTTAAAAACATGGTCCATTTTCCTGATCATGTCAGTACGTGCAAGCGGCCCCTGTGCATACCAATTTGTACGTATATATACAACAGACGGCGTACCTTTGTTTTAGCAAGCAAAGATAAATGACTTTAAATAGCTTTTCATGGACGCTACATGTAAATTTAGTGACAACGATGACATTTAGCTCTTCCCTTAGATGCAGAAATCGAGGACGTGTGGTTACTAAGGAACTGCAACAAGGCCACATATTGTGTTCGACGTACTGTAAATTCTATTGGGGAAGTAGAAACAACAGCCAGCCTTGGAGGGCCTTTATATCACAATACACATCAGTGCAAGGGCATAGTCTTTAATGCAGTCACCCCAATCAGAGTTAGTAGGCCTATGCTCCGTCATTTTAGTCCATGAATGGCCTATTTGATCAAGTGACAATAATTTTGTTAGTGAATTGTGAAATTCAAGGAGAATTTCTCCTTGCTTTACCTATTGTTTGTAATATGGTTATAGTTATGTTCAAAACGCCTTCAGAGGTGCTTGTAATGCAACAAGAGGGGATTTGCAAGAGCTTGCTAAAATTTCAAAGCAAATATTGGGGCGACTGCCTATTGCCTTCAATTTGTGAAAAGGTTTTACTTTTTTGATCGTTCACCTTCGCCTGTTTCTATCGGTATGTGTGTCTGTGTGTTAGGGTGGGGATGGTGTTTAGGGGGATCCACGCTACACTACAGACTTCTTGAAATAGTGTGAATATTAACTAACCATTAGCATGCACACGTATTCTTCATAGCTTAGCTACGGTTGCTTTCAGTTCTTCTTCCTCTAACATTTAAAAGCCCCACACTCATTATAGCGGTTACCGAATAGTGCACATAAGTAAAGGTGAACCCCTATGTCCTAGGTTATCAAGTGTCGGTCTGTGGGCCATTAGCTGCCCGTCGTGTTATAAATTGGACCGCGAAAGATTCAGAGTAGCCCCAAATTTATTAGTCCCAGAAAGGAAACAAATTGTTTAATGTTTTCGTGGCTACTGCATGTGAATTAAGGAAAAAGGTAACGAAAAAGTGGCTCTCGGCCCGCAACAGTTGAGAATCTTTGTCCCATGTATAGACCTTATACACTGGCGTCACGTGACGTCATTTTGGCGGCAATACAATGAAGCACACTGCATGCGCAACGTAGATTTTTCACTCGCGTGTAGTAAACTTACGTGCGTATCTGACCGGTACACAAATCAGCTGTCTGCATGTTTTGTGTGTGTGTGTGTGTCAGTTGCAATGATACGCGCTTGCCTCCGTTGGAGGGCGCACTTTCTGCTCTGTGACGTCATATGCATAGGTCTTTTTACTCCCATGTCTCCCTCCTGTCTTGACTGTGCCTCCTTCCTCAATTGTTTATGAGATACTCATTGTTAATTTAAAGCTCCTTTGGGGGAGCAGAACTCCTTCGGGAGTATTTGTTTGGTTTTCGGCCCTTGGCTCTTGGCCAGAGAGTCGAGGGGACTTTTGAAAAAGAATTGTTAATTTAAAGCTCATTACAATCGCCAAATGTATATAGTGGTGATTTCTCTAGGAAGTTTTTTTTTCAAGCATGCATACTAATTGTGTATCATGCTATCCAGAGAAAAACTTTTTCTACACAATTGCATTTTGCCGATAACTTTCAGTTCTCAAGACACATGTTAAAGAAGTACCATATTTCTAGCATAACAGGTGAAAAGTTTTCCATCCCATCCCTCCCCATCTCTTTGATGGAGAAACCAAGATTAATCTTGGTCAGCAAGTTGCATTACGATGTAATCATCGAAGGAAACACCTAGACAGGTATATCGCATTTTAGCTTGTCCCTGATAGAATGAAGTAAAGAGATGAAGTGAAAAGTCACAAAAAGTTGCATCCGCACTCGTGTTGGCCTCAGGTCAGTAGCCAGGCAAGGTACTGAAGGGGGCGAAATATTTTTGGTGGACGTAGGCTACTAAAATACATTAAAGCAATGGTAATTTTGAATTATTCATGGAAAGAACATTTTCTTTAGGGGGACAAACCCTGTCCCCCTCCCTTGGCTACCGGCTCGGTCGGGCCTCTACATTCTGGTATCACAGTGTTTAGTCTGCAGATCCAGTGAAAGTTTCCTCTTAAACATTCAGGATTTTGACAGATGTCCCTCAGAGTTACATTCTAAAATCAGTGTTTAGGCATTATACATTTTACTGCCCAACTTTGCAAATATGTTTAAAGCACCCGTGACAAATGACTTTTCTGGGGTAAGCTCGTATGGTCAGTTACGCAGGCTACAAAATTTTGTGCCGCTATCATACAGGCCCCTATATGTCATGCTTAATTCCTTTTTCTTTTCTCTAGATGTGGCCTGTGTTGTAACGAACGGGTTTCACCAAAGGAGGACAACGATTTTCCCCAAGTTTCCAGGTCCGTAGTCACGAGAGGCATAATACAGCAGCAAATCTTGGGCGTCTTTTTCCCCATACCATCCCTTATTTTCACAGCTATTATTTCTCTGTCAATGCTTATGATGTATCCGTGCAAATTGCCTCCCAACATGAGCCTTCCCCTCCAAATTTAAGCATCTCCCTTGCCCCTCCCCATCCTTATTCCCTTCCCCAAGTTGTGCCAATTACTCTGGTTTACCTCCGCCCCTCTCTTTCTCTTTCTGATATTGTGTTTCCACTTCCCAAGCTTCTATTCACAGTAAAAACTTGACAACACTCAACTTGCCAGCCCAATTAGTTCTTAAGACCTTACGTAAACGCAATGGTTGTGTGGCGTATCGCATGCACGCGCGCGGACCGTTGGCTTCCGTAAACCTGTTGTTGATTCATGCAGAAAGCCGGTCTTCCGATCACGAACTTTGCCTCATAAAAATACCACTTCGGGTCCGTTCGTGTCTACAGAGTGGTTTCAAATACATATAAAACGTGAGGACTAGACGTCTAAAAAGGTTGGACACTTAATTTTTACGCCGCTTAATTCGTTAATTTCATTGCCAATGCCTTCTGAGAAGAGAAATACAGGAGAATTTTATTAGCTACCTTTTATTCGTAACAAATAACTCTCATTAAGTTATTGTGAAGTACTGTTTACAGAATCAGTTCTTATTAACGTATACAGCGACCGCCTGTTGTGTATTAAAGAGGCACTCGAGCGTTTTTCAGCCAAATTATGAATTTGTCGCCTTTTACATGTCTTTCCGAGTAGGCCTGTAAATAAGTCAAAATAACAGTATTGGTGTTATTGATAGAAGGTGAAACGAGGATTCTGATTCAGGGGACGAGAAAGAAGGAGGCTATAGTGACGGGAGTAAACTTCGATGCAAATCCCCTACTCTTGTTTCTCTGGACTGGGCATGGAACTTTTTTTAGGTTTTTTGTGTGTAAATGGTTTTCAGGAAGATTTCTTCTTTGTGTTAAAATTGTGAGACGGCCAGTAGAGGGCGTCCTGGTAATTACCTGAAGAGGGCCTCCTGGGTATTGCCCGAATGTATTTTTCACCATTCTTCATCTTGTTTGGTTGGTACTTGGTAGGCCTACGTCCGGGGCTCATCACTTGCGACGCCGCCCGTGCATGTTGAAGACAATATATTAATTTAACCCTCTGCGCTCTCCTCATTCCCTTTAATATAACCTGACGAAGTGGCTTTTTGTTTCTAGCTTGTTTCACAAAATATGTCGGCTTGCGTTTATCGGAACCATTACAGGGCCATGTAACGACCGTCCTGGGACCTATTATGAAGCCTGTTTGGTTGTCTAACAATTACGGAAACTGTTCTTGAATTATCGTGTGCACAGGGCATACTTCGACTTGACGTTCCAATGGGAATCCTGCCCACACAATGGCTACTTCACCGTCGCCTTGTCGAGTCGTAACTCGACAAATATTTACCCATTTTACACTCTCTTTACATAATTTGTTTTTTGTTCTGTATTTTCTTTAAAAAGTTGTTTGCATTCGTTAAATGTGAATGTGCGACACGCGTCGCGTTTTTTCACTGATTTTAGCCCTCTCGACATATCGTAAATAATCGGCTATACAGTGAAATCATGACCATGGCAATTTTTAGAGATAAAGAAAAATGAAACAAAGAATTTTGAATAACTCTTCGATTACGGTAGAACTCTTGGGAACTTTTGGAAACATGTTTTGGTATTAATAGCAAGAGAAAGCCAAATTTTCCTTACATTTAAAATATTTGTTTACAAAAGTTTTCGAAAACTTCCTCAATAGTAACGACCCCACGCAAGGAACATATGAGTACCAAGCCAAATAAGTACCAAATTTTTCTGCAGTATTTTTCCTTGGCCTAGGATCTCGGGGCTGCAGCTCTCCGGAAAAGTGGCAAACCAATTTCTAAGGTATAGGTTACTAAGAAAAGCTAGGGGAAGTTTCTTGGGTGAAATACAAGTTTTTCTCCCGCAAAATGGCGTTCACCCCTCTTTCCCCTTTACAACAAAATATCCCATGAACCTATACCCACGTTTGTCTAAGTTAGAAGAATTTACATCCAAAATGATTTAGGCTTTATCATTCAAACATACTAACTACTATGCTCTCTGAACCGATATGTCAAGACCTATACAGTGCATGTTCATAGTACGTAAGTCCTACAGGGCGCCATCGCTTTTGTAATGGTCAATGATGTAAATAATTCCTGCATTTTTGTGATCTCTTTGACGGTTTGTTATATGGAGTTCCTTGTTAGTGCAAATAAATTCACACATAGCCTCATTTGGGGCAGCCTGGATGCGTGATTTTTCCCCAGGACGAATGCGGGTAATTTAACTTTTTTACCTTAACCCTAATCTTGACCCTAACTTGGACATTACTTTTCATTTTTCATGATTGTATAGCCTGAGCATATTTTTCATTTTTTCATGATTTCTATGGCTTGTGCATGGTTTTTCATTTTTCATGATTTCCATGGAAACTTCCGAAAATCGCCATATTCGTCCTTGGGAAAACTTCGCTGCGAGGATTCTATTCCCACACCGCGCTGTTTCAGTACTTTTTTACGGAAGTCTTGGGGAGCTAAATGTTATTTAGTTGCGGGAGCAGGGTGAATATAAGAACACACCCGCCTAGTTACCGTCTGAAATCTTATCGAAAAGCTGAAAAGAGAATACATATTTCGGGTGTCCATGTTTTTGTCCATAACCAACTACGAGCCTATGTAGTTGCCCAACCCTGAATTCACTAAAACTCGATCATGCGATGTTGAATATTCATGAGCACTCATCACAGAGTTTATGTTAACTGATGAATCAATCCATTCAGAAGAACAATTAATTATTACACGATCTCATAAGAGTTTCATACTTCGGATTACCGCAACACCGTTTAATTAAGAGAGACAGGATAAGAATTTAGTCACGGGGCAACAAAAACGGGGAACTTGGACTGACGGAGATCCACGGAGAGCGTATACATATGAAGACATGACAAGTTCTCATATCTCGACTTTTTCGAAAATGATGCAAATTTTCTTCATAAAAATTTATTGTGGTGGTGTGAGGCATGTGAAAAATACTTATGGGAGAGGTACATTCCTATCCCAACCCCTCGTCAAGGCCTGTAACTCTGATTCAACAAAACTTCCAAAACCCACACACCTACATCAAGTTCATTTGTGCTAAATGTGTTTAGTGTTACAGCCTAGGGCCCAGCTACGTTAACAATTTGAAGTAGCAGGAAATTGTCCCAATCTGTCTTCCAACACCTCCGGCGTGAAACGCAATGGGAAAAGAAATAAATATTGTAACAAATAATTTGTAGTCGGCTGTAACTGGCAAGTAATTTTAACAAATTGGCACGGATTATTAGCAGGTGGTAACAAATTTTACGGACCAATGACCTCACCCCTTCTACAAACTATTCTGGTGTCATAAGCACGTGCCGTGCGAGATCATTTTCTGCTTGAACTTTGGCATGTTTTCTTGTTCATCTCAAGTGCGGCGCAAGAGAATTTCATTGACCTTATAGGATTTACACTGTCAAAACAGGCATTGCGCTATCGTACACTGCCACACGATAATATGTGAATGATTTCAATGCCTTAGGCTACCATAGCCTACCGTTCGTCCTTAATACACCTCACCCACCAGAAGTACGTAATACCGTGTTTCTTTTTGTTCACCTTGCACGGCGAATGTTTACTTAGAAGACCAACCGGACAAAGAGGAAATGGAATTATATAAATATAGCATGGACTTTTCCTCGTAGCTTCCGATCATTGGTCGAGTGAAATTATATAGCGCTGGAAGTCTAAAGGTCTCTGTGGGTATTAATTAATGATGCAGACTACAAAACGTTAATAATTTCCTACGGCCTTTGGAACAATGGCCGGTAATTTACTTTGTCAGACTTAACAAAGAGTTTTCGGCCATAACATGCAGAACTCCGCAGATCAATCAAGTCAGCCCAGGACATAAGCGTATCTTATGGAATACTTCCAGTCACGGGCGGCGATCCCGGGGACAGAGGAACATGCCCCCTCCCAGTAATTGAGAAATCGCCCATTGACTTTGATTTTTCAAACAGTAAATTATTTGAAAATGGGGTCATGCCCCCTCCAATATTGAGAACAGATCGCCGCCAAGTGTTAGAGCAGGGGTGGGCACTTTTTTCCCAAAGTTGTAGGCCATATTGCTCATTTTCCAGAAAACTGAAAGTATTCTGCCCAAATTGGGAGCCTCAGCCTCTTCCCCACCTTCCCTCTACCCTGCGTTGTTACTTATTCAGAGTAAACACATAAATGTGGTGAGACAAAAAAAAAAAAGAATTTTACGAGTCCTTCTTAAATTTTGAAAAAGCAGTTTTGTTAAGACTATTTGGCAAAATATTTTAGCAGTAAAGGTTAATACCAATTATTACTTTGGTTGCTAAATGTGAGCATGGAATAATCAAACCCGCATCCCCCAAGGGGCGGGGGAGTCGCACCCAGTTTCGCTATTTCTGGACCAGACACTGTCTACATTGCGTGCATGAGATGATTGAGTAAGTTGTTTTTCCTTCAAGTCGTGACTTTACCACAGTTTTGTTAAGTTGTCATTGGCCTTTCTGATATAAATTTGCAGTTACAAACTTAAATTAAAGAAAAACTCAGGTTTGAAACTGTTTGAGTACGAATGAGTCTTTGATCGATTTTCACGTTATCACGTACGTGCACACACGATAAGCAACCGACCTACAAAGTGCAAATATGGAGTTAGAAATTCTATGATCGTGTTTTTAACGCCTAATAATTCTATATAATTTTAACGCCAGTAATTAAATGATGTCCCCGATATGTTATACGGTATGTCATCTTTATGTTTTACGTGACATTAATTAACACGAGCTAGACCTGGTGTCTCCAACATTTTCTTTTCATAAATAATTTAGTTACCATTATTTTCGATCATTGAAAGTTATTCCGAAGAATAACTCTTACATCCCTGGCAATTATGATTCCAAACTCATTTGTGATAAACCGATAAATATTGCAAAATCTCAACTAAAAATACGATTATGGTACCACAACAGACCGCCTCTCCAACAGAGAATAGGGATCATCTTCCCATGAATGGGAGAAATATTGACACACGTGTTGCGGATAGTGGTTAACCAGGTCTTGCGTACCTACCATCCGTCGTTTTGGAATCATTAAATGTGGACCCCACACGTATAAATGGACAATTTTTTTAGTATACTTTTTTCAAAAGATTTCACAAGCATTAAGCATGTTTAGAAAAATATGAATGTTTTTGTCCAAGGTATTGGGGTAATATTCCTGGCGGCAAGCAGTCTGCTAACTCCTTACATTATAATTCAGTTACTCTCATTATAAAGAAGACATCAAGACATATCACTAATTGTTTGTCTAAATAAAAAAATTCCCTGCAAGAACCGGCTGCACGGCATTGAAATTATGCAAATTAAGGATTGTGAGGATAGAAAACTAATTTTTGTTTGTCTGAAAGTATTTAACCCTTTCTTCCCTTGTAATATGAAAGATAAGAGAAAGCTTTAGTATAGAGTGTTCTTCAAAACAGTAAAAAAATTAAAACAACAAGATCACGAAAACAGTAAACAAAGATCTTTATTTACTGATAAATTTGTTTGTTTATTGTTTGTTGGTAATCCCAGGATCATTAGAAAGCTAGACTTGAGCCAAGTCCGTAACGTTAACAGGAAGCAACGAGAGTTAATTTTCAATGTATTTACTACTTCTTTCCTTTGACAAGAAACTTCACAATATTTTATGTCCAACGAGAAAAATGATCGAGACAAATTACAAATAATTATGTTAGAAATACTCTTAGCTACTGTGGCTCTATGGCATTTCTGCAAGTCATCTTTCTACCAAATGGTGGCGCCCTGTTACCTGGCTACTACAAAGAAATGGCTGTCTCTTGGAAGTAAAACAAGATAAGTTTATTCTATGATGAAACTTTTGTTATTGACCTGTTTGCAGTGTCTAATTTGTTAGCAATTAATTTCTTGCTTTTTCCTATCCATTCTTTTCATTTCAAGTTAGAGTTTAGTTTTCCTAAATCTATGATGCTGCACCATCTTACGAAGTCTTATTTGAGAAAGGTATTTGCTTAAAAGGACTGCTGTTTTGAGAATTTTTTATTTATTTTTTTTTAGATCTATGGACAGTTCCTAAATGGAATAACTATTTGAAAAGCTTGTAAAAGTTTTCAAAAAGTATAAGAGCTATAAAAATATAAGTATTTGTCGAAAGTGAAATAAGACGATAGTTTTATTTCTAGCCTATCTTACATGAACAAGTATGCCTCCGAGACAATTATCTATTTTAGTAGATATAGCAGGAACTTCCCACAGCTACTGACAGGGAACCATGCTTTAATATGTGACTTAAAAATGATTTAAGTAAAAATTAAACGTAGCTGCAACTTCCATCCAAATCCATCAAATATTGACCATTTACAAGGCAATTTCTACTTCACCCTTGTATCATGAATAAACATGAGCTAAATATGCATATTTGTGACGTCAAAAGATGGACTAACCAAATATGAATAATGTTCGCCTTTGTTTTTCTAACCCATATTTCAAGAACACTTGTAGCATTGATATCCCCTGAGGGCTTTATCGTGGATCCTGGAATTGTTTTCTTGAAAACTATTTCATCACTCACCAAACTGTGAACTATCTATTGAGTAATTAAATTTGTGTAACGTTAACAAAAAAATGCCATAACACTGTGTAACACTCACTATAACTTTAAATTAGCCATGCATGTTATTAAGCATGTTTTACAGAACGGTCAACATCCGGATCACATGACGAACAGAAAACTCACATAAGTGATAACGGTCACAGCGGTGGCGTACATGTCTCAATTATTCGGAATTTTTCATTAACAATGAAGATTAAAATTAGCCCAACATTATCCACTGGCAAACTCATAATAACAAAGGCCATTAAACGCAAGCCATTATACGCACATAACAAGAACCGGTAAAGCAGTGTACCCACACGCGCCATTTTATGCATGTACCTATGTTTTTACACTAACTATGTGAAATAAATATATCTCGAGCATTAGTGATCAAAAACGATTCTCTTTCTCTCATGGGTAAAAGTGGGACAAACATTTGACCATTTTTAAAATTCTATTTGAGGATCGCTTCAAATAATGATTGAACTTGAAATGTTATATACTTGGCGGGAATTGAGCCTTGAACGCCCCGGGCAAACTTCGCCCAAATTGACCGCAGTTTTTCTCTATGAGATATTTTGATCCAATGTTTGTATTGAGATGTGAAGTTTATTTGAATTGTGAACGAGAAAGAAGAGGTTGCATTGCATCACAAACTAATTGTATTCACCGAGTTCTTTAGACCTCAGAGTTAAAGGGATATAGCTGTGGCTGTTTTAAAAATAGGTCAAGGCCTTTATCCGTTTAAAGCTGGATGTCATGAAAAATTACAGAAGTGGGTACACTATTTATATAACAAGTAACATTGACGCAGAAATGTGTAGTCAGATATTGTCATTTAGGGGAAAAATTTGGCTAAGATTACATTTCACTGAAGAAAGATTAACAATGGATTGTGTGTTTCTTAAACAATTAAGATGTATTCTGTGATCTTATTTTAAGACAACAGAGGGACAAATGACCTCTTCCCCAACCCCTGACTACGTCCCTGCAGAGAACTGTATTATGGTTTATCACTTTTTCACGAGGGCATACAGAAGAAAGGGAAAAGGGTGCTAGTTAAAGAGAACTCTGCAGTGCAACCAGCGTTGGAAATACAAGGTGTCTGTGTGACGAAGTGGGGGCTAGTCAAAGGGGCATGGGTATTGCCTCCCCCTCCCTTCCCCCTATTTCGGTCTGAGATCAAAGTACCAATTTTAGGGAAATTTTTGTCAACGTCAGCAAGTCTGTGAAGAATATCAATCTACACCCTACAAATTTTCTACAGAGCGACCACTGCCTTGAGCTCAAGGTCCAGGACGCCCTCTCTTTTCCTTTATCCTAATGTAACTTTGGGGGATCTATCAAAAGGTGGTACTTACGGGTTATCAAATTGTAATCACGTGATACCCGTCCTCCAAATGTATTCTCTCGGCTAGAAAATTGTTCCCTCGTTCCCTTGGTTTACTTGTTCTCTTCTCACTCATAAAAGTATCAAGTTTTAATAATAACACTAAATTAAAAAGGTGAGAGTATTCGCTTTCACGTATTGCAGCATATCCTGACGAACTGTGTATGAACTGGGCACTGCGAACTGTAGTAACATTTTCAGCACTTGGTCTTAGGGAACTCATGAAAGAGGAGAGGACAATGCCTCACCCCTCCTGTTCCTTTTATAAATATTTTGGCATCACGGTGTTAAGTGACTGGTTAAGGATATTCATTATTTTTATCAGCGAACCAATTAAGCCCCAGGAGGCCATCTGTTTGTGACGCTGGGGTCACTTTGAGTCTTTGACAGTTATTGTCCAAGATTAATGTCTAAAGTTTTGGTGCTAGCGTACTAATAAAAGGTTTTTCTACCATAAGATTCAAATCAAAAGAGTGATCGACCGTGTACAGACATTACACAGGGTGCATGATTACAAATGTAGGCCACTAGGCGCTACCCTGATATGAGCCTATAACGCTTTAAATCGTGCGTTTTGCTGTTCGGAGATTTTGCAGATTACTGCGGCTTAATTGTCATATTTTCACAAATGAAATGCATATGAATGGCATGAGGCTTCTTTGTTAACCACAATTACACTGCGTCCCAGGGTCTCCAGGGCCTCGGGCTCACTTACGACACGAGTAACAGGGGTGGTAGTTTACGCGTGAATTTGCTTCCGATAAGCAGTGGACGGGGCCTGTGAAGTGTTTTTAATATTAAACCGATGGACGCTCGCGAAGCGACAAGGTCCTAAGGTGTCTACACCGAGGAAAAACGCGGGTTACCCCAAGTCGACTTGTTGAGCTTGGCGCTTTTTCCTGTCGGGGTGACATAGACCTACTTTTCCTTACATATGTAACAAAGCCATTAGGGATATAGAAAGGACGCACCCAAAGTTACCTGCTACGGACAAACGACGGTCAAAAGACATCTAGGTCAGGTACGAGCTATTTTTGATAAGCACGTGGTCACGATTACTAGACGCCATGGCCTGTTGCACGCATTTCATTACAGAAACCAATGACCTAGATTTTGTTTTCAACTGGGAATGACTACGGAGCGGCAGTAGTGCGATATACGTAGGAGACAGCCCGAGCAGTCTAGTATATTTGCTGGTAAATTATCGTACCACTGCCATGAAATTTGATACGTATTCCTAATATGCATAATTCAATCCATCAATGATTCTATTATAAACATTAGGCTAGGCTCATGGGTCGACAAAGCGACCCTTCACCGAAGGACCCCTATCTGAATCCTGGCAGATCTGGGACACCGAGCACGTAGTGGAAATGTCTTCGTACAAACAGTGTATTTTATCTGAGCTTATACAGGAGTTGCCCACGTAGCAGGCTGTGCGGCATATTCCTTGTTCAGTCATGAAGCGAGGAGCTGAGCAAACAGAGAGCTCTTCGCGGGGTAATGCAGGAATGATACGTTATGGAAGTAAGGTTTTTCCTACTTCTCTCAGCCATCTAATGTCAAAATGAGGCCATAGTCATGACATTTCGAATGATTGTATTGTTTGGATCTTTTCTCACCTAATTGTTCACACGTCTTATTAAAATAATCGCAGATACCTGATAAACAGCTTTTTAACCGTTCTGACGTCTTTAGTATATTAATATTTTAATTTCCTATGTCATTTACCGCATGGTATCGATGATTTTAGATCGAATAGCACCGCTTTCAAACTGAGGGTCTTCGATTCGACACTCCTTCCCTTTCCACAAACTATACGAAGTTCCACATAAGCGTAGGGAAGCTGTTTGAAAGTGGGGGTGCGGAAGTGTATGTTAGTGACCAATGTCCTGGGGAAGGGGTCTTAGGGGAGGGGTGTCCTCCCCTCCGCTCTCGATGATGACTATTTAAAGTGCCCTAGATGCAAAATGGTGCAATGTTTGACAAACTTTGAAGTAATTTCATCGTATTCAATGCCATATTTTGGCAGCGTGTCATCAAAAGTAGGGGGGCGAAACAAGGCTTTCGCCCCCCCATCATCGAGAGTGGAGGGCGGTCTCCCCCTCTACCCCCTTTCCTACGCCTATGTTCCATCTTGTTGAGCAATACGCCCTCTATTTGAGTATTGATACCAAACGTTATATCCAGTATTCGAAACAAAGACTCTTTAGTGGTTAGGGGTTGACTCCCCACGAGACGGGGACGCATACGGGACGCATATTATGAGGGGACCACGAAGGGTCTCGAGGGATTTCCTACACTCTAAAAACAAAAGACTGAAATTCACTCCCAAACGAGGGAATTAAGGGACCACTCCTAAGAAAGAATGAATTTCAACCGGGAGTGGAGTTGAAAACTTACTCCAAATAGAGCGATAATACATTACATGTGTATGAAGTGTCGCTCTATTTGGAGTGAATGTTCACTCCACTCCGGGTGAAATTCACTCTTCCTTAGGAGTGGTCCCTTAATTCACTCTTGTTGGAGTGAAATTCACTCTTTTGTTTTTAGAGTGTACTGTTTAAACCAACCAAAAGAGACGATGGTTGCGTATACATGATTGTGGAGGAGCACTTTTACACAGAATTTCAATGAACGTATCTGTTGAATACTGCACTAACAAATAGACTTAAAACCTCAAAATGACAACATGCATGATTAATGGGCGTCAGTAGAACGGGAACGGGAAGACATGTCCGCCCACTTTTGAGGAAGTGGTGGAATGTCGTATCATTTGTTTCCCCCTCCCCTCCCCCACTTTTCAAGACCCTTAATAGAAATAGTAGGCACATGTTCGATTTCATACCTAAAAATAGCTGATATAATGTAAAAAACTCGAAAATGGTGGAAACAGCAATTTAATACCGATGAAAATGGTGAGTAGATTGCACTGCAAATCACATAGAATTCATAGTCTTTCACAGTCGATGTGGCGCTTGAGTGGGCCCTCGATCTCACACTGCTATATTTGGGCGATTCATGCCTGAATATGACCAAAGTCATCCTCCCCTTTCCCCTTCCCCACTGTTGAAAAGCCGTTGACCCTTTTTGTTGGAGCTCTATACTTGCAGGCAGTGGCTGCAGTTAGGTATCACTCTAAAATCGAAAGAGCGAGGTTCACTCCAAAAAGAGTGTGCTGAGGGACACTCCCTGTAAGAGTGAATTTCAACCGGAGTAGAGTGAAAATTCACTCCAAATAGAGCGATATTTCATTCCATGTGTTGAAGAATCGCTCTATTTGGAGTGAATTTTCACTCCACTCTGGGTGAAATTCACTCTTACAGAGAGTGGTCCCAGCACACTCTTTTCTGGAGTGAATTTCGCTCTTTTGTTTGTAGAGTGATCGTTTTGCATGAAAGCAAACCAATGTATAGAAAGTTCTACTTGGAAGATGTAGTCATATAACCTTAGCTGAAGAGATTCATTACATCCAAACAGAATTTAATATATACTATTCGCATTACTACACCAGTGTTCTCCACTAGCCATTTTATCCGGGCGCGCCGTCCGGACAAAATCTGAAGAGCGTGCGTCAGCTCCCGGTCTTAATGTTGCCGCCCGCACAAAAACCTGGGCCGACCGGACAAAAAAAATATTGCTTTCACTTATTTTGTTAACGTTTGAATTAATCAATTCAAATTTAGCACCACATGTAGCACCATTTAGCATCTAGCCCACCTTACGTGAGCAAAAAATTTTTGAAAGGGGATGGGACCCCTCCCCTAAGACCCCTCTCCCAGGACGGCGATCGATGTCATCTGACAGATCGGACACAAGCGCCCGGACAAAATTTGGACCTATGGAGAACACTGATAGTGCTACATATTTTGGGAAGAGTTTTAAGCTACGTCCTTTTCTGAACCTTTACAACATTCTTAATAAACAAAAAAATTCACATTTAGGGAATCTGGGAGCTACCCTGTAGAGGGAACGAACATCCTAAAAACTGTTGGGTTCAGTTCCTGGAAAGCTCTTTGCTCTTATAACTTCTCATCTCACATGCATGAAGAGACCCCTACGAAATCGACGGCGAATACTATAGGGTGACTCCGTCGGGTGGTCACAACATATCGACAAGTTTGGACAAACACACCGCTCGGAATATTAATGTTTTAGTGGCGCAGAGACACAGAAGGGGTAAGGTTTTACACAACTTTTAACTTTCTTATTCCGGGATGAAAAGTACAGCAACCTCAGCCAGATTCCTCTCTACTTGTTTCAGCTTGATACCATTGACAACTTAAAGGGGCTCATTGAGTTGATATCGATTATTTTGTGACGAGTTTGAAGACAATCAATGCATAATGTTTATAATTAGCCTCATTACTAATATATTACTACCTATATTTACCAAAATGTGAGGAATTGAAGTTTTGTGGACAGGGGTTGCATATAATTAATACAAAATGGTTAAAAATGTCTGGTCACAAATTTGTAATAAATGAATTTAATAATTAATTAGTAATTACCCTATGACTGTCATTTCAGTTGTGTGTCAGACGTGCATTATCTCTTAGTTGGACCATTTACCATCAAGATGTGAGTAAATCTCAACAGGTGTGAAAAAAATCATGAATTTGGGAACCAACTCAATAAGCCTCTTTAAATCACGCTACTGGCTGTACTGGATTAGTGTGTTCCTCAAACCCAACAGTTGCGCCAACTTGTAAGTTAAAAGTATGACTTATTAAGGAAAACGTTTAGCAGCCAAAGTCCTGGGAAATTTACGAGGGTAGATTTTAATTGAGATTTACTGCTCTCGTATCGGCCTTATTAATCCTTAGATGACCACGTACCAACAATCGGGAATGAGCACCTTGGGATTATTACGGTGGACCCTTACCACTTTTTTTTCCTTTCACGAGTATGGTGATTAATGCTTATATTAATCAAGTCAAGCACAGTACACCTTGGAAGAAAGTGGCAGGAGGGCTTTTAAATATTACAACCACTTTAACCACAAGTGGTACTTTTGGCAAAGCACACAACTTAATGGTCGAAAGAAACAGCTAAATGACCAAAATGGACGAAGATGTAGGACGGAATAAGTGACCGTAAAGTATCCCACCAAGACAACTGCGATTTTAAAGTTGAAATGACTCTGAAGGCATAGAACTTTATGATTATAACTCCCTAAAATCTCAATAACCGGTTATCGATGTTAATTGACGATGTAGGTCGGGGCAATGAAACCTTGACGTAACACATTTACGCCGTTTATTGACCAGTTGACGGTGCACAGGTTTGCACTGTTACGATTAATGCGATTATCCATTGCGATTTAACTTGATGATGCAGATGTACACTGGAGACCAATAAAATTGTGGTAACCCTTTTGAGCTGATGCATATTCATGAAGGGAAAATTACATAGAACTTGGCGCTGTTGAGAAGGCGGGAAACCGCGGTAACCTTCCTGGCCTCGTCTTTGTGGACGGGCACAGTCTTGATAAAATGCTGAAGACCGAATAAAGATAGCTTTTAATTTCCAAGGATTCAGAATGGTACTTCAAAAACCTTGCGCCGATCAACCCTCCCCATTCTGGCCCAATGGTCATGATAACTTGACTCCGATGTCCCTATACTTTCAGAACCTACGGTAATATTCAACGGGATTTCCCACTCCCCGTATGTGTAAAATTGTATAGAAAAAGGGCGGGATGATAGAAAAAGGGCGGGATGATTGACTTGACTTTCCTGTGTACCTCTGTAATAGCCTAGAACCTAGAAAATGAGTGAGTCTTTGCCCTACTTTTCAAATTGTAGTCCATTAATCTCACTCAGGTCCTAAGCTACTTCTTTCCCAGGAGTTTTACCTGTTTTTCGTTTTGTCAGTTCGACCTATAACTTCGCTTCAACCACTATCACACATCACGACTAAAAGCCATACCGCAAATGCTTAACTAATTGCCCAGAGGGTAAAGTACCTTTGAAGTAATAACACCGTAATAAACTTATTTTGCCACAATTTTCCTCTTTCTTACCCCCTTGTCCATTCCCTACAATCTCATTTTATGGGAGGCTGAAATGTAAGGCCTAAATCAATTAAAACAGTCTCATACTAAGCGCTACATGTGACATCTATTTACCAATAGTGAAGTTACAATTAATTTAATCCGTCCTTCCTGACCACTCATTATCGATGACCGCAAACATAGCGCTGATAAGAGCTTTCTTCAGTAATGGTCATTTCTCTCAAAGTTGACAGTCGATGATTATGCTGTCCGAACAATGAGACAATTTATCACCAAAAACATCTATTTCAAGCAGAAAATAGAATTAAATATACTTGGGGCACTTTCCCCTTCATTTCTTTCCGTTTTTGAACTACCAAGTTGGTCTTTTTAATTGACCGATTGACCTAAATACATCAACGGATTTTAGACTTCATTTGTGATTAATAGTGTCATGTTCAATATTTTATGGTCCAGTTATTTTGTAATTAAGTTTTATCTGTCATTGTGGGAATTAATCGCTGTGGTGTATGATCGCCTGACGATGTATGGAACTAATTACAACACGTACAAAGTATGAATGAAATGTGAACTGTACTGAACAGGTTACATACCAAACTATAAACTTGTTGAACAGAACCATGACGTCATAAGGAGTTCTCTTTTCCTAACATCGCACATTTTAACATTTCCCTTCGTTATGAGGCACACATCTCTCAGGCAAAGTTGGTTATTCCGTGCAGTATTAAACTTTTAAGTAAGAAAATTTCTGCGTGGCATATATACGCACATGTTAACAGACAAACTTGAACAAATGAACACACACACATGAAGTGTCACTCGTCGAATTATTTCTCTACCGGCGTTCCGTATCATCTTTACTCTTTGAAGGTCCGACACAAAACACATCAAACAAAAGGTCAGTGCGGGATTAAAGTTAAAATCAACTTTCATGTTTATTACCACTGAATGAGATCGAAGCTTTTCAGAAAAGAGAAACTTTTTGTTTTCTTTACTCTCGGAAAGCTCTCTGTGGGTAAATTTTAAGTAAATTTTTAAGACTGCAAACAGTCTTTGATAATCCAAGATTCAATTGTTTCTGCATTAAGTCCTATATTTCTTTAAAATGTGACCATGTTGATTTGGTTTGGGTGTGATTAGAGTCTATGATTAGCAGACCTATTACCTGTAATACAGTATCTTTTAAACAATTTTTGACAATTGAATCTATTTGCAGAAAAAATCCGTTCGGCTAAATACCCCCTCGGAAGCATTTAAATGTGGACAAAACAGAGCTCCCACCTAGGGCTCTTATACAACACCCCGTCAATACGCCCGTATGTTGTCATTCATGAGAAAAACTTAGAATAGTCTTAGGTTTACAGTCGGCTACTGTCCGCTGCTCGCAGGTGCACAACGCCACGTGTTTCTGTATAAGGCCCTTCTACCAGAATCCCTCCTTTAAGCAGAGACGGTCGTTCAAGTGCGGACTGGGGGACCGGGTCATCGATATTTTCAAAGATAATCTTTCACCGATTTCAAAATAGCGTTGGATGGAACGTCCTCAATTCTCCCCCCCCCCTCCACCCCACCCTTAAGTTTCTCAGTTCGGCACGACCCAATTCAGTCGAAAATTTTAAAAACATGTGTACTAACAGAGCTTAACTCCTCAGTCCCATAACCCCTTCACTGTATATTTCTGTACTGAAATACCAAATGTTAAGTTTATTTTAATCCTTTATTTAAACAAGAATATTGCCCAATAATTTATGATGTCACCCTGTGCGGTTCAGAGGTCCCCCGTGTGGTACGTCAACCTCTAGTGGGTGGGTACATTTGGACTCTTTCGATTGTACGCGGTGTGGCAAAGCTTGCAAAGGGTAGACTACATGAGTAATCGTGGCACAGTATAACTAATGTCATCCGATGGGACGTATCCGGTGGAGTGAACTCATAACATATTTAATTAGGCCTATGTGTGTTTTCAAGGTCATGTAGTATAAAAAGAAATTAAAAAGAGGTAAACTGCACAGTAGTACAAGAAATGACAAAACTTGATAGGTTAGTTATTGTTTTACAGTGATATGAATTCTCAGCGTTTCCTATCCTGCAGCCATTATATATCTGATGAAGAAACCTTCCCCACAACGTTTATTTGGTTTTACAAAGCTTTGCAATAAGAGACACGCGTCCAAGCACTTTTGCTCATTCCACTGATAACATAATTTGCAATGAAAATACCAGAAATGGGCCTTGACAGCAAAAGAGCTAGCTGTCTTGATTCAGCTAGCATCACCATTGATGCTTCTCTTACCTTGAAAAATGAGAAAAATCATACCGGTAAGCAATGAATCAATAATTTAGGGCACCTTTTTTTATCCAATTTGGGACATCGCCTGATAAGACAGGGCGGTCGAAGGGCGTTGTTTTTATACGATATCTCGTCGGAATCTTTAATAAGTGAAAAGCTACTTTCGCTTGGAGAAAAAAAGATTGGACTATTTGCAGCTGGGTCAATGTTTCATAAAAATGACTCATGCCAATTTCATTTATCTTTAGGGTTTCTTTGTTTGTCCCCGGGCGAGGCTCTTATCAGAGAAAATCCATGTTATCTCCCCAGGACTAACTACACACGCTTACATGTAACAGATTACAAACCATTCACTGATTACTAGAGCTCGTGACCATGTCAATGATAACCTTTTTTTTATACAAATTGCAATACAAGAATGCGGCTATCTGCCCTTACGAACAGAAAAGAAACTCACTTTTGCCAGATTTACAAGACTTAAAAGTAAAATGTACGTCAGTAAACCTGTCTCTTTTTGAGTCTTGAGTTGGCCACACAGAGTAATCGAAAGCTGGTTCGTGATGCTTTGACATTCCCCGTGTACGTTATAAGCTAATGTCTCGCGCCACCAAGTCAAATTCTGAACCCTACGGACCTGTCGAATAATCAGGAATCTCTCCCACGGCACGTGTGGGACACACGCGCGGCACGCTTCTGTTGCCCTTAGACCAATGGGATGCCTTCTTTGAGATCGAAGTCACGCGCTAGCAGAATCTTACTGGGTTAGGTAGCAGCAGTATTCAGGCAAATGAAGAGGTTAGTCGCTGAAAATAATGGGTTATATTAGGCCATTGGTTGGTTGCTAATGTACTCCCATTTAATCGCCTAGCGGGGTGTGTGTGTGTATGAGATACACTGTGGACAGGTCGATTTGCATGGTAATGTACGGAGATTAAGAAGTCGTGGAGTGAAGGCCATAGGATAGGGAAAGAAGTTTATGAGCTGTGCTGTGATTGGTTGGTTTTGGGCATGAGATCACGATATGCCAGCAAAGTGTTCAGTAATATTTAAATGTAATTGAAAGGCAGTTTTTAAGATACAAATAAACTATTGAAAAAAGGGCAAACTATGGTTTTTGGAAAAGCACTGGACGCCCACATCTTTTTCCAATTTGCAACAAATTTGCGATGCATTGCTATTAAATCACCATTTCAGTCATATCAACCGAAGAAGAACAACCGTGGCTGACATTTTATTTTGCATTTTTGCTGTGATTGTTGAAAAATAGTTGTGAAAGGAAAAAAGACTTTCTTCAAGTCAAAATGTCGAGATCTTTTTACGTCGATTCCTTGATTTTAAATCAACCGACTTCTAAGACAACCAACAACCGGACTTCACCGCGAGCTGAAACCAACCTTCACCGTCATTGCAACAGTGACGATACAAAATCTTTAACATGTTTTCCTCAACTGGAAACACTTGGAAACTGTGCTCTCTGCGTCCGTGAATCAACTAACTCACATTCCTGTTCCATTTTACCACCGTTTCATTATCAGAAAACTACAAGCGGACTCTTTAGGACTTCTTTGCCCCTTCATGGGGCTCAGTCTTCACCACTCACCCTTCGTCACTCCCACCACACTCTTTCCCCGTCTCCCAGGCCTTTTCTTGATTTGTGTCACCCGGAAAACGCCCTCAAGAGGACCGGTGCCGCCTTAGGAATCACCGTGGCCCCACCGCACCTTCCTCAGAGGCATTCCCCCGATCGAAGTCGGACCCCTCACCACTTATCTCACCCGTATCGACCAGTCTCAGAACAAAGGCGGTTGCAGTGTTTGCCTGCGGGTAAGTCTTTGTGTTAACATTTCTTTTCCTTTTTAAAGTCTCTTAATTCCGTCATTTGGCCGTTTATAAGTTGAACCCCGTATGTGCAGTCTATCAAAGGACATCTTTAAACAGCGCCCCTACTTTTTGCGCATTTCGTCTGTGACAAAGAAAAGCATTCACCAGCGTGAGTACGCTCCTTAACGTGTAATACTTTGTACTTTTCCAAGGAAACGTGCATCTTCCAAAACAACATTGTTGAACAAATAAATTGACATCCTTTTGAGTTTTCCTTAACATTTTTCTTTAATCCTATAACATTTCCTCACTTCTAACTGGTTCATCTAAAATCCTGTTGGATTCTATTTTATTCAATCGTTAGACGCTATCTTGATCTTAGTGATTGCATATAAGTTAAAACATTGCTGTATAAATTATGCAACGGACTAAGGTTAATTTTTCCCGTTTCCAAGTTCCTTACATCAAGTTGCTTGTATGTGATGTAGCCGAAAAAAAGATTAAGGACCCGAAAAATAAGCTCAAAAGATTAAAAATACTGCTATAAAAAATCATTGGCACATTATTTTCATATCTCTTTTTTATATGAACAATAAGCAGGCTTATCTATTTTAAGCATAGAAAAATAATCCACTACACTTTTGCGTTATTTTGGAAAGAGGGCAATAATAAAATCTTTTAATGTGAAAAGGATTGTGAAATCAGACCACCTTTGATTTGCTCTGATATTAAGCCTAAGTTTACCACTTATATTATGAAATAATTTCATATTAAATAGCTTAAAAACGAAAATTTCGTTCATATTTAGTTCGCCGCCTCTTAATTATAACAGCATATTTTAATCCCTCGCAAGGTTGCCGCATTAGAGAAAAGGCGTTTTTAGACCTTGACAGATTAAATAAATTCCGTATCATAGTTGGCCTGCTACTTTTTGGCGGTGTGGGGGCGGAAATAATAACTCCTTACTTTTTTCCTCTTTCTGAAAATTTCACTTCGTTAAGCGGATTAGTGATTTGAGATGAATTTATGCGTACCATTTCTGGAATTGAAATACTGTATCATGATTTTATATACTACGGTACTGACTGTAGTAAATTTTCTACAAGTTTGGAATAGGCCCCATTCTTTCAAGTTACTGGGCCCAGCTACCGTACTTATTTTCACCACACGTCTTGCTTTGGTAGTCTGGCAGGATGCTAACTTCAGTCTGATGAATTAAATAAAAGAACTTTCCAGTCCTTTACTTAACCCTCTAATATCTAACCTGCCCCTACTCACACCCCCCCACACACACATCTTTTGAACCTTTCTTTACACCTATTGTCCAAACAACGAGTCTTAACTGCTTAAATAATACTGGTTGACTATAAACAACAATTCTGGAAAGAAATGATCTCAATCCTGTAAAATTCTGATTTGTTGTAATATGTTTTTTCTTTCATAAAAGGTGCATTTACCAAAAATTACAACATGCAAAGCGCTCACAAGAGATTACAGACTGAACTCTCCCCTCTTTTCGGATAAATCGCTTGTTTCAATTGTACCTTTATTTGAAAGGAAATTTGAATGAAATTGTTAGAAATGACTTCCTATCGAACATAAACCATTGACTAGGCCACCTTACAGGCTACTATAAATTTATTCCTTAATTTGCCATGATTACATTCGCAATTTGTAAGAAAGAGTTTCATTGCTCTGAGCGGTCCCAAGAGACCCCAGGGCGCAACGCGTCGACTAACCTGTTCTGTTATAAAACCTTAGGGATAATTTGATCGATAAACACGGCATATTAAATCAGAAAGCTATTACCACAAATTCTTGTTGGCGAGGTGTATACAGGGGACCCCTTTCTGCGACTAACACTTTCTCTCCGTCACCTTTGTTCCCTAAAATGCCGGCTAATAATATCTATCAAATTTTCCACGGTGTATAAAATGCATGCTAGTGCCTTTAAACCGTTATAGGACCCAAGGACACTTTTTTGCAAGGTTTCATCAAAATTAAGTTTTAAAACCAATCGGTTCGATACCCGCCTGACTTCATTAGCCAATTTGGGGTCTTTTCCACAAACTGCGCTGCTGCAACGCACGTAGGGCTTTCATTTTTTCAAGACACTATATATGTTTTCCTTTCATACTCTTATTGTAGCGTATACAAATCAAAGGTGCTAAGTTCAAGCAATTTTACTTTGGCCACATACTCATGTAAATGAGCCAATTATAATATCATAAAATCTTATTCTTGCAGGGACCATGGAGAACGGACAAAGGTTAGTCAAAGAAGGAAAAAAGACTTAAAAAGTTAAATCAGACTCTGATCTTAAATAAAATTTGTTCAAATGGTAGAACATTTTGGACAAAACCTACCGGGAATAAAAGAAATTATGTAGTACTCTAGTGTACAATGAATATATACTCTGTTGCCAGATGCCTCGTGTAAACGATATTTAAACTTACGGGCACTGTTCGATAGCAACCAAGTTTAAAATTTTAAAGTGTTGCAAATGAGATTAAATTAAGGCCAATATTAACATTAGGCTTTGTCAAAAAGAGAAAAAAGACTTAAGTTTACTTTAAAAATTAAAATTGACATACGTTTCACTAACCAAACGTCATCAGCCACTTTATCTAATATCTCAGTCAAATCTTATTTTACTAATTTTTTGACGTCAGCATTGGCCATACTCATTGGATACATTTAATTGTGTTTCAAAAATTACAAGAAAGACCTACCAACATGAATGAGCTGCCTTTAAATGTCACTTTATAATCAGTTGTCTTTTGCGAGTATTGGAACAAAATCCATTTAACTTTAAGGTGCAAATACTCATCTTCTCTTTCTTTGATAAAGCGATTAAGAGCAAAAGTGCTAATGAAGCTACACTCAATTACCCGCCGTGACTAATAATTAAGTTTCCTGTGGATTTCACTCCACAAAATAACCAAAAAAAAAAAATTCTGAAAAGGAAATTTCCATAGCAACACCCAAGACTCTAAATTTATTACTTAATTTACACTACTGCGGAATACGTTGTACAATACGTATGTCATAGCATCGTCTTTGTTCCACATTAAAAGTTAACCAGGCGAAGTTGATATTAATTTTATGAATAATATCACCTGACAGATATATCATCTAAAAGAATGGTTTGATTTAATTAGCATCATAACGAACTTTACCTATTTGCCTGCGGGGTTATCAGATTACCACCATGACACAAGATCGTCTTAAACTTAACTCTCGGTTGTTTTTCGCAGTCAAAACAAATTACGTTAGCAATTTAATACAACAAAACGCTTGTCACTATCGCTCTACCCATGAGATAAAGATCGTTTGAGCTTTCGGCAACCGATGATACGGTAACTCTTCTGTCGAGTCATTTTATGGGATTAATTGCAAAGGTCTACGAGGCAATTTGTGATTTATGCTATTAATTCTTACTTATGACATCTTATGACGTCACGCTCTTCTTTTGATCTACCATGCGTTAATCAACCCTTTCATACACATGTTACACACATCTTTAAAGTTTCGAAGTGATCCGTGTACAGCTCCCTCACTGATGAGGAGTGGAGTCAACTAATGGATGCCTAATTCCAAAGAGCAAATAATATATCCTAATTTACAAATTTATTTAAAATACTTGAATGCAAATCGGATTAAAGTGTTTTTTAGAATTTTCTTTCTAAAACAACTTCCCTGTAACTCGAAGTGAAAGAAAAAATTTCTACCAATCCAGGTTATGTACAAGACTGACTTTATTATTTTACATTACGTAAAGTAAAGAAAAACGTCTGTTTTGCCAACGAAAGAATGACGTATTTTTATGTTTCCTTTCAGAATCGACCGAGCCAGAGTCACACTCGCCTAACAGCTCCAAACGCGTACGGACAGCCTTTACAAGTACCCAGCTATTAGAACTAGAGCGGGAATTTGCAGCTAATATGTACCTCTCCCGGCTACGAAGAATTGAAATTGCGACATACTTAAACTTGTCAGAGAAACAAGTCAAAATTTGGTTCCAGAATCGACGTGTGAAGTATAAGAAAGAAAGCAAAGCCTTATCGCAACAAGCGCAGGGTTGCCAATGCCATAGATCTAACAGATTAACCACACTTCGTGGAAGTTGCTGCGACGAAAGGAACGGTGAGCTTGAGGAAAACGGCTTGCTAGTAGAGTCTGCGGATCAGGAAGACGCAGCGTCTTCAACTGAAAGAGAACTTATTAAAACCGATGCTGCAGGTTTTGAAGATAAATGTACATCAAATGTTGACAAGACTCGTGCCACAGTAGACTATCATGATACAGACACTAAAATATCCATTACAAAGGGCTGAGCAGGAAAATGGACTCATTTTGGTTTAACATAACATAAAAATGTACAAAAGTGCTATAATTTTCACAACTGCTTTGCAAACAACGTACGAACTGAAATGTTAAAGGGTAAAATAAGCTTATCAGTTTTAGAAAACTTTACGAGTTACGGTAAGAATTTAAATCATTGAAGTGTACTCGATCATGAGAAGTAGCCTATGGGTATCTTACTTGGACATCTGACTTAACACTGCTGCCGCTTCACCGAAGTGACGATAGAGGGCAGGCTGTAATTAGGTTGAAGAGCTAACACGGTACTTTCTTACTCTCACTATAATTCAGTCTAATTCAACATAATAAGCTTGCCTAATTTGAAAAGTCGTCCAAAAATATTTCCAACGGGATTTTGGTCAGAAATATTCAGCAATGTGTAATTTTGACTTACTTTCGCAACTTTAAATAGTGACCTTTGACTGACATTGAAGGCAGAGTACCAGACGATGACACAGGGCCGGATTTACCTTTGGGGGCCTTGGGCACAAACTAATGTGGGGCCCTTTAGACTATAATTCTCCACAAGACTACAGTGGCGTACGTCACGAAAGGGGGCAAAGGTTTTGGTCACTTTAACCCCCACCCCACTCGAAAATGAAATCCACGGATTCAGTCTGGAATATTCTACCCAAGAAATAAAATAATGTAATTTTGTGGGGGACCCTGGGCACGTGCCCCGCTGGCCCATGCTTAAATCTGGACCTGCGATGCCATCATTTTTATATAAACGTTCACATTTTTCACTTTTTTGTATAGAATACAGCTGTGTGCAAAAGTTTTGATAATGTGGGTGACTGGGACATTTTTAAATTGTCAAAAATATGAAAGTTTATATATTGAGTCAAGCAGTTTACCTAAGAAGCTTCGTATGAACACCACAGATCGATGTTAAGTAGTTTGCTTGACTTAAGTAAATGGCGTATTGATGCTTCAAGTGTATACACTATCAGTAAAAAAAAAACTCCGAAGAGAGAGAGAGAGAGAGAGAGAGAGAGAGAGAGAGAGTAGCTGCATGGGGGAGGGAATATTGTACACGAAAGGGTATGTTTGGGAAAGGGATACGGTGGGGAGGGGGGTTCAGTCCTATCAAGACAAATATCTTCGTCAGTAGTAAGCAAATGTTGATATTACTCAGTTTCAGGTATTGTATTTTGAGTCTTGATTATATTGATTCGGATGCTGTTACGGACGGAAAGTTTCAACCTGAATAGGAAGGGTGAATACAGTACATTTCTATCACAGCAGATGTGCACCCATCGCTTTGTATTCAAACTCTATATCCGTTACAGCATCCGGAACATGTATCTTACGTATCAACATCCTAAATAAACCTCTAGCTCTATACAGGGAAATAAGGACTGTACGTTTCAAAGCAAACTGTAAACACGGAATCAAAAACACACCTTTATTGTTAAAGTGACTGCACTGGGTATGAACTTTACGAATAACAAATTTAAAGGCTTTGGCACTGACAGGAACAACAAGTGTTTAGTGGATATATTACCTGCCTGCCCCCTCCCCCTTTCAGCGTCAATATATAGACAGGCCGGATTACAGCAGAAGAAAAGCCAACACCGTGCGAACTATCTGAGTGTTGGATATCCAAGTGCCTCTTTAAGAGATGAGTCAAATTTTTAGTGTCCTCGTATGAAGGGTGTTGGTCAAGTGTGGACACTATCGAGACAGCAGTTTGGTCAGTAAATATGAACCAGGGAGATGCGGCATCTCCCTGTATGAACTATGCCGTAAAAGTAACTTTTTCTTGGCGTCACTTGTAAAAGTCCTCGTCTATACATTTTATAGGACTATATATGACTGCCGGTACTTAAGATGTGTAATCGAGAAAATAGTCTACCGTTTTGGTTACTTATTCTGAATCTCCACAGATTTATAATTTTATCGAAGAAGTCAAGTTTCCGTTCATTACCAGTGTGCAATTCATTTATACATTCCGTATTTAATATTTATTAGGATTTTATGACCTGTTACAATTTTACGTTAGTCACAAATCTTGTTTTCAAAGTAAAACTGAAGTAATCAGCTCTTTTAATGTGTTAAGTCTGATAACAAAAGCAAGTAATTTATTGTACTGCACCGTCCTGTACCATACCGTACCGTGCTGAACCGTATCGTACTGTACTGTACGCTATCGTACTTTACTGAGTTTTGCGGTACAGTACTGAGCACTTATCCTTGCAGCAAAATGTCAAAATTACATCTTACATTTGTCGTGTTCACGAAAAGTCTTACCATAATTGTTGAAACTTTTCTAGTTAAAGCTCCATATTTTGAAACTTCCAATTGAAGGAATAATATTGTAATTACTGATTTGCAAACACTGCTGTATGGCTCGTATCGGGACCGTATCGCCAAGCCATTACTTCATATCTATCGTCCAAACACTTTGGCTCTCAGGCTTATGTAAGAAGAAGTAAATTCATCAGATTTTTCGACTAGGATTTTCATTTTCCCTTATGGGTGGCATTTCCTTCCAGGGTAGCTTTTTCATGAACTTCCTACGTAGTGACTGTATGACCGACAGTTCTTGAAGCCTGTAAAAGAACTAAAAATTTGATATGGCCTAGACATCAATATCGAATGGCCTTCTATCCATTCATGGAGGAAGTGTGTCGTACGGATTCATAGAAGAGCAGATAAAACGTCTACATCTTGCTCTATGTACGGATTTGTGTTGTCTCGACCAACCAGTCGTTTTTGTATTGGGTTCACTGCTACACGTGTGTATCGATCTATCTTGCGTATGCCATACATGTGTCTTAGTATCTAATTCAATCAAGTATCTGTGAAACAGGTGATAGACAACGCCCTTAACATTCCTACATTAGTGCAAGAGGTAGTCCCATTCCTGTTTATATTATTATTTATATAAGTGATCAGCTCGTGTGCTAATTTAGTGTAGACATGGCGATAGAGTATGCCTTTTTGCGGATATCAAAGCTTGGTATAAAACTCATTTGTAATGATTACAAAAGCAATAAAAGATGAAAACGCACTCCCGTGAATATTTCCATTTTATTAAGGATTTCCACGGTAAAATAAGCGTTCTTTTTTGTTTGTATAGGTTTCCATGGCATTAGCCAGTTGGCTTGACCAGGGAGCCGTAACAGCTACCTCCTTCATTGAACTCACTCAGAAGCTTTTGTGAGTTTTGTATCACTATAGCCTGCATATGTATGGCAAATATTTCTTTTTGAAAACTATACTCGAGTAGAGTATACTTCTTTCGTTACTCATAGTTTTCCATCGTCCCCCATTCCAGTGTTTCCTCATGTACCCCAGTTTTATCCCGATTTACCACAAAACAACAAGTTTGGCTTCAAAGAACATTTCTGACCACATACAGCAAGTCCTGTTCAATGCAGACAACGTCGGTGAGGGCCCATTAATAACAACGTAAGCACTAAATGGTAGGCCCGTAGCCAGACAAGGTACTGAAGGGGCTATATAGCTTCTAGGGGCGAAATATTTTTTCAGGTGGTTAGATAAACTAAAATGCATTAGAGCAATGATCATTTTTCATTTTTAAGGGGCGAAACTTTACTGGGGGCACCTCCCCCCCCCGGAGAACCTATAGCTACGGGCTTGCTGTCTAATACATTACATCATTCCATCTTTTTATTGAGAGGTTACTTACAAAGATGCAGATGGAGGACCCTATAGCGCGCTCGAGTATTCATATAACCCAATGCGACCGGGATTAGAATCCACAATCTCCCATTGTCATATTGTTATAAAAATATGTCTCCTTATTTTCTATTTCACCCTGTATTGATCTCGTTCACAACATCAGTTACCTTAAAGCACAGGTGCATAAAGGCCGGTTCATACTTCAGTATAGCACTATAAAGGTTTGAAATTTGAACACTGTTTAACTGAAGTTGATAAGCATTCCTAACATTTGTTTAGAAAAGCACGCCCTTAACGAGTGGAAAGAGGAGATGAACAGAAACGTAGATTCATCAATACTTAGGCCAAAGTTAATTACGCAATGATTATGTTACGACTGTAGACTATATGGGCACAAGATTGACCTTTTATTGAACCAATAGACAATTTACTATGACGTCTTAAAAATGTCAAGGAAATGTTGCAAACTGTGCAATGAGGTTGGATAAGTATCACTGGATAATTTCGAAAATAATTTAGAAAAGAGGGGGAATTTCAGAATTTCTCGAGTATATTTTGGTTTCCTGTCCTGCTTACGTCATCAAATCATTTAGGATATTTTGCTCTTTTAAGGTTATCGTGAATTGGGGTTCTGGACTGCAAAATCAGTCAAATGTTTTTTCAAAGTTTTAAGCTTTGACGCAGATTTCCGAAACCATGACAGGGCGATTCTCATCAGAATAATTTCCATCACCCGGAAAGGCATCTCCGGATGATTTCTCCTTGGATAATTTCCAAGCTGATCATTTCTTCTCTGGACAATTCTCAACCATGGCAATTGCCCGTCTGACACTTCCCCCATAAAAGGATTCGGAATTTTTCAGGATGGACATTGTCCGGACGCTAATTGTCCCAGATGGGGGTTGTCCAAGAGTAGTCGTCCTAGGAGAGAGAAGGGTCCGGGACCTTCCGAAACTCTGTATCAAGGGTAAATACTTTTTAATTCCGACATTAAATTTTGTGTATGGCA
The DNA here is from genome assembly GCA_009936505.3 of Holothuria glaberrima. Lineage (NCBI taxonomy): Eukaryota > Metazoa > Echinodermata > Holothuroidea > Aspidochirotida > Holothuriidae > Holothuria > Holothuria glaberrima. The sequence continues at coordinate 32,568 of WURT03047358.1, forward strand.
TAAATCATTTAATAACGGCAAGGTCATTACTTTGAGGTATATGCCGTGAAGGAAACCTTAAGCAGTGTGTCGAATGAAAGAGAACAGAGGAAACTAACAGGAGGTGTGAAAGTCGAAACAGAAATTGTTGAGAAATAAGAACAGCTGCACATTAAACAATGTATAAAGATGCATGCTGTTTCTCTTTTAATCAGATTTCACAATTGAAAAGAATTAGTCAGTCTTGAAGGTTAAAGCTATTCAAGAGACACTACTTTTATCACATAACTTACTAACGTTGCTTTTAATTAGTTATTGTTAAAGTGAATGTGAAGCCTAGTAACAGAGACGAAGCCAGTCTGAATAGTTGTCAGTTCAAAATCTACTTCCGTTTAGTTGTCCAATTCAATAATTTTACATTTAGCTCAAATTTTGAATCTTTATGATTAAGTTTATTCCGTTTTTTAAAACTTTTAAAGGACTACTTTTGTGCCTTTCACCATCTGTATCTTTTCGACCACACTACCCCCTTGTACGGGGGATGACGGTTTCAAAGACCTCTGCTCCCTCCTACAATGGTATCCATGGACCGACGGTCTCAGCGATGTCGACACCACTTAACAATCGTGTCTAGGAACCAACGGTCATAGAGCTCAGTACCTGCCAGCAATCTGGCAATGGCATTCAAGGACTGACTGCTTCAAACCTCAGTACCTGCCTACAATTTTATCCAGAGACCGACGGTCTCAAAAACATTAGGATCAGCAATATCTAGGGATCGGCGGTCTCAGTCTGAACAATATTAGCACCAGCCTTCGATTGTATTCAGGGACCGGCGTCT